>JACEEZ010025921.1:77751-103491 GCA_016584305.1 Chionoecetes opilio | reverse complement strand
TAACTATAATATAACATAATGACTTATGATATATAAAACTTACTTAACATAATGGTAACTTTATATTATCCTTATACGAGGCTGTGCCCATGTCGTGAGTGGCTTTACCCTTTCACACCCCTATTCTAGATGTCATATTTAAAAAAAGATGCTAGCGCCCAAATATATAGGACATTTTCCATACATTAATACAGCACTAATATGTGGGTCTTTATGAACAATAGAGCAGAGGTCATAATATTATTCCAGTGAGAGACTATTTAGTGTATGTGTTCTACCTTGTACTCATGTTAATCAGTCATTCACACATTGCCTGCTTAAACCTGCACTCTCAACCTGCTTCCCTGTTTCTATCAGGAAAGTATTGTCGGCCGAGAACCTGCGATTGGCCAGGCAACACCCACACCACTCCCAGGCCCTGCCCCGCTTTCCCCCCCCACGCCCGGCCAGCGCTGTGCCATCGCCTGGAGGACAAGTGCCCGTACCCAGCCCGCGCCATGATGGAGGCTTACCGCACTGCACACGCCAAGCTGCGGCAGTATAGGACGCCCGCCTCACACCCAGCTCCTGATTGTTCAGTGTTCACGCCACCTCCCGGGGCCCATCCACGTGGATCACTGGCCACTCAAAGCTCTCTCACGTGAATGAGATATGTCTTACGCCGGGATAATGATGATAGTAATGGTATAAATTACAATAGTAATAATTAAATGCTACTGATAATAATAAAATAATAATGATAGTAATAATAATAATGATACTGAATACAACAATAAAACAATATCCCGTGCTGAGAGAGAGAGAGAGGAGAGAGAGAGAGAGAGAGGAGAGAGAGGAGAGAGAGAGAGAGAGAAGAGAGAGAGAGGAGAGAGAGAGAGAGAAGAGAGAAGAGAGAGAGAGAGAGAGAGAAGAGAGAGAGAGAGAGAGAAGATAAGAAGAGAGAGATGAGAGAGAGAGAGAGAGAGAGAAGAGAGAGAGAGAGAGAGAGAGAGTAGAGAAGAGAGAGAGAGAGAGAGAGAGAGAGAGAGAGAGAGAGAGAGGAGATATTCATTCATTACATATGCAGTATATTATCTGGTTTTCATATTTTATATCATGTTAACTTCATAGCAATCATGAAATAATTTTTTCCTCACCTTTTGATACCGTTCACGGCTTTAGGTCACGAGCAAATTGGTGTCTATTTTCTTCTTTTCTTTGGTGCAAGTATGTCTGATGGTTAAGTCATTCAATGCACTGGATTCAATTGCTTAATCTCTTTGTAATAGATAAGGAAGATACCAGCACAGACGTAAACTACCATACACCATCAATCATCTAAGAAGGTTGTTACCCTCACTACTTCGGAATGGTAAAAGAGTTGCCGCCTCTGAGAAACATTTATTTATATTTTATTTAGTGTATAAATTAAAAAATTCCTTAGGAACAGATTTCTTTCATTATCCTGCGACGCCGATAATATCCGAAAAGGAACAACACAGATACAATACACTTCACACATATTCACTTATACTGCATAGCCCCTTCCCCCACAGACGAATACATATATATATATATATATATATATATAATATATATAATATATTATATATATACACACACCCCACGAGGTTTCTCGCTTCCTCTGTTCTTTTTGGCGGCGCGCCCTGTGTTGTCTCTCGAGGCGCCCCGCCCTGGAGGACCTGCTGGCGGCGAGCGCCGTCATCGTGGAGTGCTGGCGGTGCTGCACGTGTGACCAGCGTCCAGCCACACTCAGACGTGACGGGGCTTTCTTGCCCTGCACACACTCCCCAAGCTCGTCCTCACCCTCAGCCTCCTCCTTGCGGGGGGCGGCACGGCCACGGGAAAATGTTTTAGCTTCCGCCACAGGCCTGCCCTCCTCCAACACGGCGGCCCACCAACCCGGCGAGGCCTTGGGCTCCTGCGGTGCCGGGAGAAGGCTGGGCCTCAGGCGTCTGATGCGAGGCACGGGCTTCTCCACTGCCGTCGAGGCCTCAGTAGCGACTCGAAGTCCTCTTCGAGGAAGTCCTTGAGGCAGTCCTCGAGACAGGCGAGGGTCCAGCTCTAGGGCAGAGGTGCCTCAGCCTCGGGTTGTGCCTCGGGAGTCTGCGGGACCTCCTCCACGCCGCCAGTCTCTGCCTCACACTGTTCTTCGTCCCCAACCTTGTTCTCTGACTTTCTTTTTTCTCAAGAAAGAAAAGGAGGGGAGCTGGTGGCAGAGTGGTTAGCACCTGTAAGTGGCGTTCTCGGTGAGCTGAGTTCGATCCCCGAAGGCGACCAAAATCCCCTGAAAATCTTTCTGCACCCACTGAGTGGCTTAACACTGATCAGGATGATGAGGATGAAAATGACATCTTACTAGTTTTATGCAAATTTTGATTACATTTTAGTGCATGATGAATATTCTATAGCAATTCAATCATCAGAGCGCCTGTAAAAGACATGCGTTCCTATTATGCCGAAATAACAATCATAACCAAAGCGTCTGTGCCGTTATTATCTCTATCGCCTCTCGTGGCTGTGTCATCGCGGCGGGGGGCGAGGCAGCCGCCGATCCTATGTGGCTGGCGGGGAAGCCTGCCGGGGACGCCGCGCTGCTCTCCACGCTCAACGCGTCTTGGCTGGCAGGCCACCTGCCACCAGCGTGGAAGGAGGCCGATATTCAGCCCATCCCCAAGCCCAGGGAGCCCACCAAGCTCAGGCCTATCTCCCTCATCAGCTGCACGGCTAAAACAGCCGAGAGAATGGTGCTCTCGCGACTGCAGTGGCGCGTGGGAGCCCTCACCCTTCCGTGTTTTGGCTTCACCCGCGGCGTGGGCACAGCTGACAGCCTCCTCACCCTGCTGACTCAGGCCAACAACTGCCCCACAGTCACAGTCTTCCTCGACCTTGAGAAAGCGTTCGAGCTGGCCAGTCCTCACGCTATTCTCGCCACCCTCGCGAGGAAGGGGATCCGGGGAAGACTGCTCGCCTGGCTCGAGGACTACCTCCAGCACCGTCGGGCCAGAGTCAAGTTCCAGGGCCTCAAATCACGCTACAAGGAACTGGAGAACGGGAACGCCCAGGGCGGCATCCTCAGCCCGTTCCTGTTCAACCTGCTGATGGAAGAGCTAGTCGCCCTGCCCTTCCAGGCTGGCACCGTCCTGCTCAGCTACGCCGACGACCTGGCCCTCGTTGTCACCGGGCGGGGTGACAGGCTTTGCAAGACGCAGCGCGCTCTCGACCTCATCACCGCCAAGTGCGAGGAGCTGGGCCTCAAGATCTCGACGCAGAAGTCCGGGCCATGACTATCAAGGCAGCCAACCCAGTCTGTCAGCTGCGCGTCCAGGCATCGGCCTGCCTGGACGACTCCTACCTGTACCTCGGGGTGTGGCTCGACAGGCGGCTGTCGTTCACTGGCGCAGCTTGACTACCTGAGGGAAAGGACGCAGGCCAGGCTGAACGTGATGCGGGCCATGACGCGGCTTAACGCGGCGCCACCTTCTCTGTCCTCCGCCTGTACTATGTGCAGGCTGTGCGCTCCCTGGTGGATTATTGCGCCCTGTCATCATCGCGCTCTCCCCCAATCAGCAGGAGCGGCTCGAGTGCTCCAGAACAACGCCATGAGGACCATGCTGGGGGCTCCGAGATGGTCCAGCGCCTGCGTAATGCAGAGCGAGACCAGATTGGTGCCCCTCGCCACCAGGGTGCAGTGCATCATGGCCTGTCGCGTGGCCAGAGTATTCCGCCGCGACGTGGAGGGCGTGGCGCAGAGGAGACTCCGGCTGGCCATGACGCAGGGCATCGAGTGCCTGCGCGGCAACACGTGGCTCATCAACACCTCGCTAGCCACCCACAGCCTCATTCACCGCGGGGATCACCGGGCCGTGGCGGGAGGCCGATGTCCCCGCCCCACCTACAATGCTCCGCCCCCGTGGGGGCCCCCCGCCGCAGAGTTCACCGCCACGCAGTTGCCTGCCTGTAAAGCCATGTGCACCACCCGGAGCTGCGGCAGCACGCGCTGATGGCCATGGCCCAGGTCGCCGAGCGGGACAGCCGTGTATACTTCACTCCTGCACCCGGATAGTGGCAGAACAGGTGCCGCGTTCGTCACCACGGGTGGGACAGAGCTGTCTTGGCGACGTCTAACAACTGCTCCACACTCCAGACTGAGCTGGTGGCCATCCAGCACGCCCTCGAACATGCCTGCACCGCCGGGAGGCAACTGTGGTAATACACACCGACTCCTGGACGGGCTGCAGGCCCTCCAACAGCCGCATCCCAAGGACAACGTGAGGCTCATCACCACCATCCTAGGCAGCCTACAGAGCCTTGTCGCGCAGGGAAGGCGTGTCAGGCTCAACTGGATCCCCAGCCAACGTAAGGGTCCGAGGTAACGAGGCGGCGGACGCGGCCGCCAAGCGAGCCGCCAGCGGCCCAGCGTCACCATGCACGTGCCTCCCAGCCTACAGCAGCTCAGGCGCAGGCGAACGGGCCGCAGCGCACTGCGCTCACCAGACACACCGAGAGCTGGAGGCCAGGAAGAGGCAGGCGGCCTGGTACGCTGCTGCCAACGACTACCACCCACTGGACGCCACCCAGCAACAACCCAGGGCAGATGGCGCACTACTGCAGCGTGTGCGTCTGGGCTACTGCACCAAGAGGAGCTACAGGAGGACTTCGAGGGGCAAGTGTGCGACCACTGCGAGATGCACACCCGTCGCCCACTGGTGCACTACCTCCTGTCCTGCCCCGCCACCGCCCCCCTGAGGCCCGGCCCGGCCCCCGCCGCCCAGCCTGCAGGTGGGGGGCTGCTGAGTGGGCGTGAAGGCAGGGCCGCCCTCATGGTCCGCCACACCCCGAGAGACGTGATGTTGGGGGTGCTGCGAGCAGCGCCCCCTCCCCGCTGATACATCACGTACCCACACCCTGTCGCGCCCGGCAGGGTGACCAAGTGACGTAGGTGACTCACCGTCACCACGTCTCCACGCGACCCTCCCGTAGCCTGACGGGATACCCTCCTCACTGGCGGGCTGATGCCCGCTTTGTACTTCTTTGCTCCTGCATATGCATTTCTGTACATACTTGTATTGTGTGTGTGTGTCCTGTATGCTTAGTTGTACAATAAACCTTTACAAATAAAGCGCCGCCTGAGATTGGATGGTGCGATAACAGCCCACCACATGACCGGCTTGCGGTGAGAGGTGCAGGGGGTGTGACCTTCACCCCCCCCCTCCCCCCCCCACACACACACACCCCACACAGACCCCCCCCCCCCCCCACCCACCCACCCCACCCACCCAAAACACACGGGCCACACCCACCCACCACACACACACACACCCCACACACACACACACCCCACCCCCACCCCAACACACACCACCACAAATCCACACCCACCCCCCACACCCACACCCCCCCACACACCCCAACCCCACACACAAAACACAACGCACAAAACATTCCACCCCCCACACCCCACAGCACCCACACCCCAAAACCACCCACCCAACAAAACCCCCGGACACAAAAAACACACACACCACACACACACACACACCCCCCCACCCCCCACACAAACACACCACACCCCCAACACCCACACACCGCAGAACAGATAAATAATGACCTTCATCAAAACCCAATCTTATGTAACACAACGGGGAAACCCAACCCCTTTTAATTAAAAAAAAAAAATTGAGACTACCCCCTTTCGGGTTTGTAGTTTAGGGCCCTTTCCCCTATGGCCTCCCCCTTGCAGCACACCGGGGGGGCCCTGCCCCTTTTCCCCCCCCTGCCTGAGATACCCCAAACCCCAGCACAAAAACCCTTGGCCTCCCCAAAAGGGGCCAAACCCTGACCCGGGGGCAAAACCGCGCCCCCCCTGGGGGGCGACCGGGGGTGTTCCCCGGGGGAAAGGGGAAAAACCGGGACGAGGCAGAGCGTGGTGGAGACGAAAAAGGAGATCAGAAAGGCTTGGTAAACGAGAATTCTACCGGGTTGAGTGAGGTGTTGATTAAGTTAGACTGTAAAAAATAAAAAAAATAGTCACATTGATCTGATGTATTGATGATGAAATCCACCAATTAGATTGATTTGATTCACTTTTGCACTTACAAACGCTCATTCAGACATTTTGGATGGTTTACTTCCATAATTGGTTAAATATTTTCCCAACGTTTCCCCGTGCCCCCAAACCCCGGGAAAACAAGAAATTTAACTACAATAAATTTTTTAATTTATATTCTATTAGAATCGATTGATTTTCAACTTTTCCTTTTTATACCCTATGTATTTGGAAATCAAAAAATTTTTTTAAGGCATTATATATATTATATAAAATGAAACCCCTTCAACCCCAAAACGCATTCGGGGCAAGCCAAACACTCCGTGCCTCACCCCCGCCCCCTTTGGGTAGGGCCCGGGGCACGGGGTTTTTTTTGGAGTGGGTTAATATTAAAATTGTTTTTTCAAAATTCCCCCCAAAAGGGACCACAAACTGTATACTCCCCGAGAGCGTATCTATATTTTAAAACTCTCAGAAAAAATATACAATTTGGGGGGCCCTTTAGGAAAAAAATTTCCCAACTTTTGGTGTAAACCCAAAGAAAACGTTTAGGAGACCTTTATTTTTTGGGGGGAAAAATCTAAAATCTTTCTATCTATCTTTCTATCTACTTTTCTTCAAACCCTATCTCTTTTCTCCCCTCTCTCTCTCTCCTCTCTCTCTTTCTCTCTTCCCTCTTTTCCTCTCTCCCATTCTTCCCCCCTTTTCCTTTTCTCTTTTCCTCTTCTTTTCTCTCTATATATTTTTAAAATATATATATATTTTATTTATTATATATCCTTGAAGTAGCAAAAAGAAATTTATAAATGTTTTGATAGGTGTTAAAAAAATACATGTCAAAAAAAAAAGAAAAAGTCAGGAGTGTGAGGGAAGGGCCGGGGTGGGGGCGAGCCCCGTCCAACCCTAAAGATTCCGGTCATAGTTCAGCCCTTAAAGACCTTTTTACGTGCCCCCTTCCCAAGCCCCCTTTTGCGTTTTGTACTCACTCCGATCTCCCCATCTTGCGGGTCACTTTCCAGCCTTTTTTCCCGCCGTGTCCCACGTTTTCCTTTTTCTGCCTGCTTCCCCACCAGCTTTCCTCCTCTTTTCCCTCCTCCTCGGATTCCTTGGAGGCCCAAACACTATGAATCTGCCCCCTCTTGCTGCTACTTTCCGGCCTTTTTTCCCCCCGTGTCCACGTTTTCCGTTTCTTTTTTCTTGTTCCCCCCTCCCTTGTCCTCTTCCCCTTCCCCGCCTCGGAGTCCGTGGGGGGTCCCCCCACTCTGGCTCAAAGCCCTTTTCCCTTTAACCCTCCTCCCCTCACACCAAAACACCCCGAAAAAAGGGGGGGTCCCGGGACTAAAAAGGGAACCGTGGGGCTGCAAAAAGGGCCCCTTCTTTTTCCCAAACTCCTCCTCGCCCTCGTCGCCCAAGGGTTTTGGCGTCATTTCCCCCTCGGACTTTTGCGTGGGTGGAAGAGCCCATTTCGTGGGGCCTCGGACCCCCTCGTCGGGGGAAAGGAGTCACTCGTGGGGCCTCGGACGGGGGTTTCGAACCCGGGGGTCCGTCGCTACGCCAAAAAGGGTTGTTTTCCCTTCCTCGGACTCTTCGGGCCCTTTCGACTGCTGGGACCCCGCCCTCGGATTTGGGAGTCCCCTGGAGGAGGAAAGGGGCTGCCCTTCGGTCTCGGCCTCGTAAGAAGGGGTCCCTGGGCCCCTAGCCCTTTTTGGACCGCCGCTCACTTTTCTTTTTTGTTCTTTGCTCTGAATCGCCCTTTCAGAGTCGGGTTTTTTCGCCTCGCCCGGGCCTCTCCCCCGGAAAAGGATCTTCCCCCCTTTTTTCCTTTGTTTTGGGCCATCGCTTTTTTTCTCTCATATTTTTTTTTCCCCCTTTTTCCCCTTTTCCTGTTTCCCTTCTCATCTTCTCCTTCCCTTGTTACTGTTTCTTCCCCATCTCTTTGCACGTCCCCAAAAACTCTTTTTCCCACTGCTTTTCCTCGCCCTTCTCCTCCTCGTTTTGGGGGCTTTTTTCTTTTTGTCCGTCGCCCTCTGTCTCGCGCTCCTGCCCTCCTCCTCTTGTGGTCCCTCTCCCCGCCTCGCTCCTGCCTCTTCCTCTTCGGGAAAGGTACGGGCGGTGCCCCCGGGTCATAGCGCGCCGCCTGCCGGGGGTCGGGAGGGGGGTCCGCTGGGGGCCTTGATCACCTTAAACCGCTCCCCCCCGATTTCCACCCTTTTCGCCCGGGGTTTTTTGGTCCGGGGGGGTAAAGGAGGGCGAGGCGGCGGTGGGGCCTCCTTCACTTCGTCGGGATTTGGCGTGGGGGCCCTCCCCTTTTAAGGATCTCGTAGTGCTAAAAAGGCTGCATCTTCATTCTATTTTTACCTTCCTCGGGTTCGTGATTGCGGGCCCCCCGGGGCAATATTTAAGGATGTTTTTTTTTTAAATATTGGCCCCCGGGAAAAGGGAGCTTGGATTTGGGGGAGGGGGAAACTGCAAAAAAAAAAAATAAACAACCACTATATCTTCACTACATGCACGCCGTAAAGACTACCCCTATTTTTTCCCCTCTCTCTCCCCTCTCTCTCTCTCTCTCTCTCCCCCCTTCTCTCTCCCCTTCCCCCAATTTTCCTCTCCCCCTTCTCTCCCCCCTTTTTTCTTCCCTTTTCTCGCCCTCCCCTCTCCTCTTTTTTTCTCCCCTCCCCTCGTTCTCTCTCTCTGTCTCGCTCTCTCTCCTCTTTTCTCCCCTTTTGCTAGAATCACTGGCAAGAAGGGTGACCAAATGATGGGGGGGTTTGCTAATTTTATTATAAAGGAGAAAAAAAATTTTGGAGCTATTAAATTTTCGGGGCCCCTAATTTGGATTTTACGTTAAATGAAAAAGGGTAAAATTACTTAGGTAGCGGGGCTCATGTACCGGGGCTTTTCCTTTAATTTAAACAGGGACGGGACATATTTTACTTGGGATTTGAAATGAAGTGTAGTTTTTGTTTTTTTATTATAAACAAAAATAACAAAATTTTTTCTATTAAATTCGGGTACCAAAAATGCCCCTTTAGTGTTAGGCTTTTCTTTATTTTGGCTCGGGTTATATTTATATAAATCAAATATTGTAAAAAAGTTAGCCACGCAATTTGTCAGGGAAAACGTATGTCTCGTTTTTTCTATTCATTTAAAACATTTAAAACACAAAGTATTTATTTTTTCCTATACCCTTAAACCCTAGTGACCCCTACCTTAGGGTCCTTTTTGGGTTTTTGTTAAACGGCACGGCCCTGTCTCACAGAAAACCTTTTACTCAGTACTCACGATACCCCCCACTAAGTGTAAAGGGGGACTTCCAATCGGGGGTTTTTTGGCTGGGGTAAAGTTCAGCTTCGCCTCAGTTTTCCCCCGGCCTTCCGGGGTTAAGTTTTCTCTGTTTCCTTCTGCGTTTTTGCGTGTAGCCCCGGCCTTGCTTAGCCCCCTCGGGTTTGGGTTGGGTTGAAGTCTTGGGCTGCCCTTTGGGTCTGTGTTCAGGGTCGGATATGGGGGGGGTATCCTCTTTTTCCTTTGTTTCTGAAAATCCTGGGAATATGGGGTCCTGTGGGATGGCAGTTTAAACTGACGTCCCTAAACGGGCTCCCCCTTCATAGTGGGGGCGGCGCTCATGCCGGGGGGCCGGAAGTCGGGGGGGGCGTCGCTGTTGTCTATTTCCCGTCGGGAGTTTCCCTGCTATGGTACGGGGGGTGGGGTGGGCGTGTTGGGCGTGGGGGTGGGGGGTTCCCCACGGGCGCGGCCCCGACATCGCCCTTTTTTCGAAAACCGCGTCCTCGCGGTCAAAACCCGAGACATTTCCCCGGGCCTCCTCCCTTTGGGGACGCGACGGGCGTACCGGATCGTTAGAGGTAAAAAGGTAAAGGGTTGGGGGCCGCCCCGCAGAAGTACCCCCGGGGGCCCCTGAGGGACAGACCAGGGGGGCACCCCCCAAAACCACCCGGGGGGGCCGGGGGGGAAAGCGGCGGGGAGTCGCCCCCATCGGGTCCCCAAAAAGGCAGGGGCGGGGGAACCCAAACCATCTTCGCCCCCCTGTCCCCCAAAAGCCGAGCGGGGGTTAACAAAACATCTTCCCCCGCGTGGGGGGGGGGGGCAAAGTGGGATGCCCAGCGGGGCGGGGGGCCCACCATCAGTGGTTTCTCCCTGTCCCAAACCCTATCCTTTTCTGGTAAGGAGAAATAGTGGGCCATGCGCGCTGAAATCCTTGGCCCGGGGAAAAGCACGCCTGTTCCGTTGTTTTTTGCTGTCGGGGAAATTTGAAAACGGGGTTAACAGGAAAATTTCCCAAAGCCCTTTGTCATGGCGGCTGGACTGAGAAAAAACCCATTCCCCGGGCCCTTCAAATTAAAAAAATTGGGGGGGAAAGGATTTGGGACAATAGTTTTTGACAAAACTTATTGTCCCTATATGATTTGTTTAAAAACCCCGTGCAAGACTAAACACTTTTTCTACGAACTCATAAAGGGGGCCCAAATGGGCTCAAAAACAAGTAATTGTCATTTTTTTTTAAAATGATCTCCCTGAACCAGAAGGAAATACTTTTGTCTATCTTCAAAACCCCAAACAAAAAATGCAGATTGGGTCCTGTGTCAACACAAAAAAAGGGAATCAGGTCAGAAATAAGGTTTTTTTTCCTGTATTCGAAAAACTCGTTTAAATTTTCATTTGGGTTTCCCCTTTGCATCGGGGAATGAAAAAAAAAAGTTGACTTTTTCTGGGCCCGGGATTGGAATCCCTTTAAAGGGGACCTTTAATACATCCCTTCCCACAATGCAAAAATAAATCAAGTCACGGGAACAACAACCCCGGGGTTAGTTGGGGAAGGGGCCCATTTCCCAAATTATTGGGATTAACATTTCCGTTTGGAACATAATGGGAAAAGAAAACCCTGGCTTGAAATCATAGACTCAAAAAACCCAAACGCGTACTTTTAAAGGGTTTCATGATTGATATAAATGAGGGCAATTTCAAATACAACAAAGCTTCCAACAAGCTTTTTTCCCTTTCCGACTTGAAGGTGCGGAAAAAACTCCTTATTATTTGGTAAATTTTAATTTTTTGGGGCGGCTTTTTTCAGTTTTAAGCATACCTGTATTAAGGAGCGCATTTCCTCAGGGTAGCATTCAATATTTTTTAGATGTAAAAAATTTAAAAATTTCCCTCTCTCTGACGAGTCATTGATTCAAATTTTCATTTTTTTACCATAAATTGCGCCCCAACTTTTTTCCTGTGTGGGGGTTTCCAAATAAAACGTTAGCCAGGGACCCTTTTTAAAATTTAATTCCCGCCACGTTTTAAGCCTTACACGTGCGAGGGGTGCTGCCCCTCCCAAAATATGTTTGGGAAAATCTTCAACTCATTAAATAGCTTTCTGACTCTTCGTCAAACGGCAAAAGCGTTTTTTTGCAAAGAACAAACCCCACAGGGGTGGAACCCTTCCCTGTTTTTTATTTTTCCAGCTTATTTTATCAGTTATGTTAAGGCGCGTATCATGGCGCCTGCATGTCATTTTGTGTGAGCCTTTTAATGTATCACGTATTTCCCCCAGTAAAAGCATCCTAAATTCGGGGGTGAATTAGTCCCCCGAAACGGTTGTTTCTTGCTTCCCGGGGGGACGCCCCTCCAAAAACCCAAAACATCTTAAAAATATTAAATCCCGATCAAAGTAAAAAAAAGTTTAAAATTACTTTTTGTCCCACTATATTCTAGGGGCGAGGCATGATGTGGGGCAGGTCCGGGGTGGTGAGGTTTTGGGAGCGTAAGTTATTCTGCGCTTTGGTTTTTCCCCCCGGCAGTGGGGGTTTACCCTCATTTCCGTATTCTGTCTCTCGCCCGGGCGACCCCCGGGGGAAACCCCCGTAAAAAAAAATCACTGCTTTATGTGTCTGACTCTCCCCAAACCGCCCCTGGCTCTACTGATAGGGCGCGGGGTTAGGAGGGCCGCCCCGTCCAACCCCAACGTGTGTTTTTCCCCTTGTCGTGGGGGGATGCCTTTTTTTATTTTCTTTTTTCATGGGCCCACAAACCACACAAACTTCATGTAGGAATTTTGGGACTCGGGGCAGTGGTTTGGGGGACATTTCTTTTGTTCTTTCCCCGTCCCAACATTTTTTTAATTTTTTAAACCCCGACGTCACTCACCCTTTTTTTAGGACTCTGGATGGTCCCCTTTATACAGAGGGGTTTGGGGTTTTTCTAGGGTCAAACCCTTTTTTACCTATGGTTTTACAAAAAACCTGGGGCTCCTACTTTTTATTGGTTTTTTTTTTTTGCTTTATAGTATTTTTTTTTTCCTTTCCAATCTACCCTTTCCCCCAAAATGGGCTCCCCATCTCTCCCTAAACTTTCTGAGCTAAAAGTGCACGGTTTTTTTTTAAAGGGAATTTTAGGTTTATACCCAAAGGGTGCTGTGGTTTCCCCATCATCGCATATGGGGTTTTTTCTGGGTCGCGGAGATAAAAAAAGTAGAAAGGGGTTGTTTACGTAGGGCCTGTGATCCCGTATTATAAAGGGGTACACAGCTACAGGGGAGCATTTCTTCCCCGGGCTCCTATTATCCTGTACCATGGTACCCGAATATTGATCAGGTGTTCCATTTGGGGCCCTTTTAATGAAATTCCGTTTGCTTTACGGGTTATAAGGGGGTAAAACTTTTTTTGGTGAGTCCCCCCTCCTAGGTTTTTCCCCCGCTAACCCCTTTCTCGGAAAATTTTTTTTATAAATTCTCGTCTCTGGTCTGTAACAACTCTTTGGGGGGCGGCCGTGAACCAAAAATACGTGTGGATAAAAGGGAGCTGCTACCCCTGCTGTTTTCTCTTCAAAGGTTTTGGCGATTAGGAAACGCGTTCCCTTACGTCGAGGGCTGTAAAAGACTTTTCTGTAACCAGCCCCTGAGTACCCCTTTGGACCCGACGGGTCCCCCTGTGCACTCTTTCCATCGGTGGGATTTACGTCTGGGTAATGTCTTAAAATTTCTTGGGGGATTCCCCCCACACGCCCTTTTAACCCACAACAACGTGGCACTGTTTTCAGTAAGTTTCAAAATCCCCTTTTCATTCCAGGCCAAAAACCAAGTTTTTGACACCGAGCTAGTGTGATCTTTCGCCCCCCATGCCCAAACTGGTTTTGGGGCCTTTATTTCGCAAGACACAACCAATTTGTGTTTAAAGTATTTCCCGGGGGGAGAACAACGGGGAAAAATTTGACCCTTTCCTAGGATGGTCCCTTTTATGTACCGGTTTGGTTGCGCCCTCAAAAAATCCTATACACTCGCGCATTCTTTCACATTCCTTTTAAATTTTACTTGCTTCTTCGGTTTCTCTTTATTGGGCTCTACTTTAACAAATTTTTTTATGGGCCCATAAAACTTCATGTCTATCTTGAAGCGTTTTTTTTATCTTTTTCGATACTCCAGCTTACGAAAATTTCCCCCTGTTAAAGACTGTTTTTTTTGTACATTTATCAGTATTATTTTATCACGTGGTTTCCCCCAAAATTTCCAACCTTCTTCATCTTGGGCCCCATACGACTCAAAAATCTGCTACAACCCTTATCACGGCCGGAGGGAAAAAAATTTACTGTGAAGTCGAATTCCCGAAAAACAAAGTCTGGGCCCCCAACTCGTGACCCACTGTTAGGGGGCCCTTTTTGTATTGGAAATTAAACCCTTTTTAACGGGCGGTTTTGGGCTGTTCTTTATGTGGAAATTTTTTATCCCAAGGGACAGGGGGACGATTTCTTTTTTTGGTCCCGGGATTAAAACACAGCCAAAACTTCACGCTCAATGGTGCTGTAAACCCCGTTTCCGCAAAGGTTTAAAGTTTTTTACTTTAAGAAAGTGATTGGTCTCATATGAAAAAAATTTTTTATCTTCCTGTTTTCAACATTTTCCCCCTATACCCTTTCTGACTACGCGTCAGTTACTAAAAGAAAAACCTTTCAAATTGGGGAATAAATATGGAACCTTTCCCCCCGCCAAAAGTGCGTTTTTAAATCTCGAAAAGCTTGAATGCTTTCCCCTGTCCAATTTTTAAGGGGTTTTTGTCATTCTTTTTTACTTGTTTTTGTTTTTCTCCCACAATTTTTTTTTAAGGGGGGGTTTTCATATCTGGGAAAATTTTTGAAATGAACTTTCTATAGTAATTTATCATGCCTAGAAACGATTGTAAATCGTGGTAGTCTTAGGACCCGGCACCCTTTTTATTTCTTCCACTTTCTGGGTTGTGGTTTTTAAAAAACCCCCGCCACTAAGACATGTCCTAAAAAATTTTTCATTTTCTTTGAAAAAACTACCCTTTTTCCCATTTTCAGTGCCAACTTTGCATCCGCAGTCGACCAGCACTGGGGGGGGGCTAGATTAGTGGGCATGGTTTTTGCAAATCTTTACCCTGCACAATTATGGTTCCCCCCAATAGACTTGGGGTTTTTGCCCTATTAAAAACCCACTAGTTTTCTGAGTTAACTATTCTTTTGGGAAAAAAGGATGGGGCGTCTTTGGGGGCCAAAGGGGGAAGGGGAAAAAAAACTCCCCCCTTTCCAAACAAGGGGAAGAAAGGCATTTTTTTTCCCTACTATCATCAGGGTAAATTTTTAAATTTTGGGGTGCCCATTCGCATGTCCAGGGCAAAAGGGAAAAGGGTTCTCTGGGCCCCTCTGGTGCAGTAAATTGCTTGGGGAAAATTTTCGTCTCCTTTGGTAGCGTTTAAACGCTTTGAAAGTCGAACAAAACCTTTGTCCCCCCCCTCCTTTTAGGTTTAGGGCTAGAGGGCTGTTAAAAAGGGGATCTTGAAGGGGGCGGGTCCCCCCCCCTTTTCCCGTAGCATCGCGAGTTTTTTTTTTTAATTTTTTTATAATATTTGACAGGAACCAAATTTTAAAGGGCGTCTGTATAAAAATACTCGGGATCCCACTTGATTTTTATAGTATGGAACCCAAAGTTGGGGGTTACCGGGAAAAAGGGTCCTCCCTTTTTTGTAAATACTAATGGATCTTTTTTAAACCAGAACTTTTAGTGCCCTTTTTCTCCTGGGGGGCCAAAACGGGAAAAAGTGTGTCCCACTCCCCACATTAATCTATCTAAACCTTTTCTCCCCCGGTTTTTGGTTTCGTGGGGAAATCACTGCTTTTTTTTGTTTTCTTCCTCTGTTAATGTAAATTGTTTTTTTTCCCGCATGTGTCCTTAAATGTGGGGGACCTTTGGGTTTAAAAAGTGATACTCTTTTGGGCCCCTGCATTGGGTGTAATGAATGCAAAAAAATGGCTTCTTTTTCATTATTTTTTTCAATTTGAAAAAATCCCTGGAAAAGGAACGCCTTGTTTTATTTCCTACACACGGCTCAAACAGTGCCTCTTTTATCTCCTTACCGCTTTTTTGGGGGTTTTTCCCGGGTAGTTAGCCCAAACCGGGGGCGGGTGGTTTTATTGTACTGGCTCACACGCCCGGGACTTTCATTTGCGGGGCCCTCTCTCCCTGCCCTTGGTTTTTCTTCCGTTTTCTTTCCCCTTTTATCATGCCCATTTCTAAGTCCAACTTCGTCCCTTTTTATGGGGAATTTTCCCCCCCCTTCTATGCTATTCTCCGGGGGTTTTTTTATGCCCTGGGTTAATTTTTTTTTTTCGTCTTTTTTTACCTTTAAGGGTTTTGTTTCTATTTAACAAAAGGGCCGCTCCTAGTAAGAGTGGGGTAGGTTTGCTCCAAATTTCCCCTAGTCATTATAAGGTATTATAATTAAAATTTTTTTTCTCCCAAAAAAATTGGGCCCCCATTGCCTCACCTATTGGGGAATTTTTTCCCCATCGGTGATGGAATACAACTTCCTTTTACTTCTTGCAGTAAAAAGGAAATCTAATTCTTCACACAGAGTGGCATCGACGAGACCACACGGGTCCTGTGTCTAGGGGGGGCCATTACATTTTTTCCCCTTTTTTTACCATTAGGGCCTTTTACTTTGACCCTTACGGGCCCTTAATCCCCCTGCATGGGTGACCCGGTCTATTCGTAAAATTTCCATTTAAACTGGCCCCAAACAGCTTCCTCTCCGGAGCTGCTTGCATTTGCACTTGGCCCTCTGGTGGACTTTTTTTCCCTTGTCATCATCTTTCTTTTTTTTTGTGTCACTTTCCTATTTTTTGGACTTACCTTTTTAAACATTTCCACCAGATTTCCTTTTTTTTGTTATTTTAACCCGTCTCGGGCGAAATTTTTTTTTTTTTTTTTACAAAACAGTAGCTGGTTGTTAAGTCCACCCTTTTTCCCAAACCCCTAATTATTTTTCCTTTTTTTCTAAATTGGGTCCGGCAAAACACGAGCAAAGTGCCCCTTTTGCCCACTAAAAGCATGTGGCGCTCCTCTCCCACTCTTTCTTTCGTCCCTTTAGGGGGGCCCCCCTCGGGTTAAAATGTGCGGGCCCCCCTCTGTTGTTTTCATGGGCGGGCGTTTTCTTTTGGGCGCGCTCCTTCCCCTCTTCCCCCGGACTGTGGGTTTTTGTTGTTGGGTTTTTCACAACCGCACGAAACCCGCAAATTTGTGTTTTTTAAAAAGCGAAAGTCCTCATCACTTACTTGCCTGCCGGGGGGGGGGCGGTCTTTACTATCTAAAGCCTTTTTTAAAAAGGCGCGTTAAGGTCGCCCCTTTAGGCTGTGGCTTGTAGGGGTGAAAACCCCATCGGCAGGGCGTCAAAAAAACCCTTTCCCCTGAAAAAATTGCGAAAAGGGATGCTTTAAACCGGGGTATTTTTCTTTTTTTCCCTATTTATGAGAAATATCAAGCCTGCCCCTAAAAAACTACAAAGTTTTTTTTCCTATCGTTTGCTTTGGGTTATTATTGCTGAATTGATGTCGTTTATTTCACTCTCGACGGTGTAAAGCTTCAAAAATGCTTGAAATACGTTTTCCACACGAATTTTTTGGGTTTTTGCAAATTTATTACCCAAAACTCTCTGGGGGTATCTACTGGGTATTGTTTTGCCATTTTATTCTACCACAATCTGTACAATTTTCTTTGGTCCTGGGTCCCCGGGGGGTATCTCTAAGCCAGACTTCGGGTTTGTATGGGGAAATTTTTACACCTTTGGGGATGCAGGGTCAATGCTCAGGTTTTTTCCACTAAATTTGGAGTCCGCTAACTTTAAACCTAGGTTTTCTCTAGCTTGCCTGTGCTTATTGGGGGGGGGTAAATCTGCCGTTGGGGTCCCCGACCCTGGTACCTTTTGGGCGACACCCTGTATGCTGTGGCCCCCTGTCATATCATGGTATTATGGTCCCCCCCGTAATTATCACTGTCACTCCGAGTAATCTACTTCCCCACTACTGGTATCCCCTGTCCCCGAAAAGAAAAATGCTTTACCCTTTGGGTTTACGGGCGCCACATAAAATGTTTTCTGTTGGAGGGTTTACTGAAAGTTTTCTTTCCTTTTGCTCAAATACTTAAACAAACCCCCAAAACCCAAAAAACTCCCCCACTGTCGTTTCCCCTTTTAAAAAGTTTGTTACGTTAAATTTTAGAAAGGGGAATTTACTTTGGTAGCCCTGCTCATGTACCGGGCGGTCCCTTTTTCCCTTTCCGGGACAAAACAAATATTTTAAATTTGGGAGTTTGAAACTGAAATTTGTAGTTTTTTTTTTTTTATTATAAAGCCTAAAAAACTAAATTTACATAATTATTTTCCGGGAACCAATAAATTTTCCCCTTTTAGTGCTAAGGCTTTCTCTTATTTTTTGGGTCAGTTATATTTTATGAAATCAAATAGGGGACCTTTAAGTTTGCCCCGCAATTTGTCAGGGAGACTAAAGGGCTCGTTTTCTATCACCCTTTAACCTTAACCCCAAGTTTTTTATATTTCCTATATCTAACCTTTGTTTACTCCAGCTTATGGTCTTTTTTGGGGTTTTTCACGCCGGCCCCCGTCTCACAGCAACTTTAAACTCATACTCAAGATACCCACCAAGGTGGGAAAGGGGGGACTTCCCCCCGTGGGTTTTTGCTAGGTGAGTTCAACTTCGTTTTCAGTTTTTTCCCCCGGACCCTTTCCCGGGGTTTAAATTTTTTCTGTTTCCTTTGGGGGGGGGGCGTTTTTCGTTGGCCTCAGAAAAACCCTTTCTTTAAACCGTCACTTTGGGTTTTATGGAAAATCTTGGCTGTCCCCAGGTCTGTGTTCAGGTCGATAATGGGGGGGTACCTCTTGCCCTTGTTTTTTTACTCCCAGGAATAGGGGGTACTGTAAAAAGGCAAAATTACTGGGGGGGGGCACCTCAAAGGGGCCCTTTCATATCGGCGGGGGCTCATGCGGGCGGCCGGGAAAATCGGGGGGGGGTCGGGGTTTTTCCTTACTTCCGTCAGAGCTTCTGCTATGGTGACGAGGGTGTGTGGGCGTGTATGGGCGTGCGGGCGGGCACCGCGGGCGCGGTCCCGACAAATTTACGCTCACTCGAGAGGCGTAGAGTAAGGGGAGATTTGATAGAAGTTTTTAAGTGGTTAAAGGGATACAATAAAGGAGATGTAGGAAAAGTTATCACGGCTAGTAAACAGAGTAGAACAAGAAGTAACGGATTCAAACTGGAAAAGCGTAGATATGAAACAAGAAATAGGGAAGAACTGGTTCACAAATAGGGTGGTAAATGATTGGAATGGACTCAGTCGTCAGGTGGTCAGTGCGGAGTCAATAGGGAGATTTAAAGAGAGGCTAGATAATTTCATGGATGGGGATGAAAGGTGGATGTAGGTAGTGTTAAGTAACAGGAACTACCACATGTAGGTTTCGCGGCCTCTTTTAGCTTCCTTATTTTCTTTTGTTCTTATGTTCTTATTATTTGTTATTCCCTATCATAATACATTACCGATTATCTGTGGCCATCACTGTCGTCAGGTTATGTGCTAAGTAATTAAACAACCGTGTGTGATTGGACCCGGGCTGTGGTCGTATGTACACACACACACACACACACACACACACACACACACACACACACACACACACACACACACACACACACACACACACACACACACACACAAACACACACACCCACACACAGACACACACACACATACACACACACACACACACACACACACACACACACACACACACACACACACACACAGACACACACACACACAGACACACGCATATTATCTGATCGCAAGCAATCTGTTATCTGTAATGGTGAGTATTCTGAGTCCAAGTCCATCAAGCAAGGTGTTCCACAAGGTTCGATTTTAGGCCCCATCTTGTTTCTGATATATGTAAATGACATAACTAATGCAAGTAATAGTGCTACTTTTACCTTATTCGCAGATGACACAAGCTTCATAGTCACAGACAAAAGTCTTTTATCCCTTCACAATAAACTAACTCATGAATTAACTAAAGTAAACAGTTGGATTAAAGGCAACAAAAGACTCAATATCAATAAAACTCATCTCATGTTATTCCAGAACAGGTCTTTAGTGCATGACTTGGACCCTGTAGGTATAGGTAGGGAAATTGTTAACCGTGTACAGTCGACAAAATTTCTAGGTGTCATAATAGATGAGTATTTCAACTGGAAGCAACACATTTCTCATGTTTGTATTAGTATATCCAAGATTTGTGGTGTCTTGTATCGCATTCGTTACAAACTAACAACTGAAGCAATGTTAACCATATATTATACACTTTGTTATTCAAAAATGATGTATTGCATATCAATATGGGGTTGCACTTGGCCATTATTCTTAGACAGTGTGTTCAAGGCTCAGAAGGCAATTCTACGCGTTCTAACCTTCAAGAAAAAATTTGATGCAACTGAGGAGATATATTCATCTTTAAATTTATTAAAAGTCCCTTTTATCCATAAATACTTCATGTTGATAACTATATTTAATTCTATAAAAAAGAATGATAACATTTTCCAGCTACAAGATCATTCTCATAATACCAGAAGAAATCAAATTCATTTAGTATGTCCTCCATTTAGAACAACACTTTACAGTAATTCTATCCTGTGTCTCGGTCCTAAGGTGTGGAATTCCTTACCTAGTCTAGTAAGAAACAATATTTATGTTTGTACCGTTAACAGCTTCAAGTATAGAATAAAAAAGTATCTTTTGCATTCACAAACACAATGAAAGAATACATATAATTTCTGAGATCTTTTTTGCTGCACATATGATATCATATTGTAAGGGTTAACTTGTATACTTTGTTAATATTTAGATAATTCAAGTAAATTAGAATGATTATGTTGTGTATGTGTACATTGTGTGTGGATGAGTATGTGTGTGTGTGTGTGTGTGTGTGTGTGTGTGTGTGTGTGTGTGTGTGTGTGTGTGTGTGTGTGTGTGTGTGTGTGTGTGTGTGTGTGTGTGGTGTGTGTGTGTGTGTGTGTGTGTGTGTGTGTGTGGTGTGTGTGTTGTGTGTGTGTGTGTGTGTGTGTGTGTGTGTGTGTGTGTGTTGTGTGTGGGTGTGTGTGTGTGGTGTGTGTGTGTGTGTGTGTGTGTGTGTGTGTGTGTGTGTGTGTGTGTGTGTGTGTTGTGTGTGTGTGTGTGGTTCATCTATTTTATATGTATGAATATATTTACTATATGCTCTTATATGTTTGTGCATATGTATGGTATGTATATATGTTACATAATAATATGTTTGTATGACTACGTGTGTGTGTTTATATAGATAGTATACGTTAGTATGAGTAAGGATATTTACAGATGTTTTGTATGAATACTACATAGAGATGATATAATAGTCTTCGCTCTGGAATGTGCACATATTACCTTGCTTAATAACTGGGTCTGCTAGCGAGAGTTTTCTCAGCAGACTTTTCCACGAAAGGTTAATGATGGATTTAATATTTGTGTGTATTCTTATGGCAATAAAATGTTTGAACTTGAACTTGAACTTGAACACACACACACACACACACACACACACACACACACACACACAC
Source organism: Chionoecetes opilio (assembly GCA_016584305.1). Lineage (NCBI taxonomy): Eukaryota > Metazoa > Arthropoda > Malacostraca > Decapoda > Majidae > Chionoecetes > Chionoecetes opilio. Next base: position 82,508 of record JACEEZ010025921.1, on the reverse strand, counting down.
ACACACACACACATAACAGTCATCAAGTTCTTATTGATTTAATCCACATGCAATCTCTTCATTACACGTATATTTTTGACATCACAGAGGTAAAAAAAAAAAAAAATATGGATGAACAGAATCGCCAGTGTTTCGTGCGAGTATCCGTTGTGGCGCTGCCTGCGATCTCTTTGACTTGTTTCATGTAATCATATCCTAGCATATTCTATTTAATCATTACCTCCGCCAACGAAGTTGGAGGGGTTATGTTTTCACCCCGATCTGTCTGTCTGTCTGTCTGTCTGTCTGCCTGTCTGTTTGTTTGTTAGTGTACAGGATTTCTCAAAAAGTTACAAATAGATTTAGACCAAACTCGGTATACCAAGTCTATTTGGTATAAGGAAGAACTGATTTAATTTTGGATGAAATCTATTGACAACTGTTGCCATGGCAACCAATTGATGAAATATTCGGCCGGAGGTATGCGCTCATACTGAGTGCATAATGTATATATATATATATACTAGCCGCAAAGCCGCCCTCCGCGCGGCCTTTTTGGCTAGCTCCTGCGGAGGGCTATTCCACCTGGCCACCACCTGTGTTTGGTGGGCCTTCGGCCCACCAAACACAGACTCTCCAGATAGCCCCTTCTAGCTTTCCTGAAATCATGGATGTAGAAATGTATGTATTAACGCCAACCCATTCACATCACCCCCAACCCATTCACTCACCCATTACCCATCACCCCCCACCCATTCACTCACCCATTAGGGCTATTGGTGGGCCATCGGCCCACCACCTGTGTTTGGTGGGCCTTCGGCCCACCAAACACAGACTCTCCAGATAGCCCCTTCTAACTTTCCTGAAATCATGGATGTAGAAATGTATGTATTCCCCCCACCCATTCACTCACCCATTACCATCACCCCCCACCCATTCACTCACCCATTACCCATCACCACACACCCATTCACTCACCCATTACCCATCACCCCCCACCTATTCCCTCACCCATCACCCCCAACCCATCACCCCCACCCATTCACTCACCCATCACCCCACACCCATTACCCATCACCCCACCCATTCACTCACCCATTACCCGTCACCCTACATCAAGGTTTCCTCAATTCGAGAGAACTGGAACCCAAAATGCCAGGGGTCGCTGGCAGTTTTAACTCACTTTTTTGATAATAAGTTGGTCTACTGGAAAACAAAATATGGGCTTATTCCACTGCACTTAAAACACAAAAGTATAATATTAAGAACGATTTTCTTCTATATGTATATTGTATAGAAGCCTGATTCTGTAAAACATTGTATATAACCAAATAACCAAGGAGGTTATAGTTGAGGAGGCGAGGTAAATGCTACTCTATGATATTATATAGTCAATAACGTATGTTTAGAAGTTATCTATACCTAGGCAGTCATATTTTCCTGTTATTATTGTGTATCAATCAGATAGAAAGCCTGGAAGTGCAATGAGTCGACGCGTGAAGTGGCAATGTTTTGATTCAATCGCCCCGCCACAATCTCACCGCCCACCACTCCCCGCCGCGGCGTGTCGCCTCCACAATTATAACCTATATTGTCGCAGCAATAAGCCGATTTCGGCATTCTTTATTCTTCGTTTTTCCAAGGCATTGCTTATTGTATTTTGACAAGCGTTTGCCAGACGCAGCAGTACTGTCTTAGAAAACAGTGTGAACATCGCCCAAATTTTACATGCCACAATATACATGTAAAAAATATATTAAGCTTTGCTACTCGAGGTGAGTAATTTGCATTAAATTGCTATTATAGAACGTTCCATCGTAATGCATGTCATCCATATAATTAGTAGAACAACAGAAGAACTATATTTTTTGGTATTCAGATGCGGTGCATCAATGTTTATCGCGAAATTAATTTATGAAAAATATTAGTCGCGGGGCCAAAACACAGTAGACCAACCTTTGAGTTAAAACTGCCAGCGACCACTGGCATTTCTCGAGTTTCAGATCATTGGAATTCTCGCAACCCACATTTTTTTTTCACAATTCTCGCTAATAGGCTGCTAAAAAAAAAAAAGAAGAAGTGAGCGGATCATCTCATAAGTGGGCTTAAAACCTTCCCCTGGTCGAGCTGGTTCCAAAACTGTGACATATGATGGGATTCCGCCACGGGGGGCGGCACCTATCGCGGACAGACAGACAGACAGACAGACAGACAGACAGACACAGTTTCGCTTATATTATTATAGAAGATATATATATATATATATATATATATATATATATATATATATATATATATATATATATATATATATATTTATATATAATTAATTGATTGAAATATTCGGGCGGAGGTATGCGCTCTACTGAGTGCCCCCCTCCCCCCCCCTAGTTCTATCTGTTTCTTTGCCCATGGCCTGCTTTCATTATTTTGTGCAAAGAAAGCAAAATTTTCCAATGTTTCTGTCTAAGGCCCCCACTATAGGCCACTGTTCCCTCAACGGTGGCTGCTACATTTCCGCGACGCCATTAACCCCTTCACGCCCAGATCTTTCCATTAATATATAAAATCGTCTGTTGTTAGCCATAAAATTACGAAAAGTAGCTTAATATACCAAATTTCAGGCCAAAATTTCCAAGAATTAGGGAAATTTCCTTGCAATTGGAAACACTGGTTCACTGTAACATCGGGGTTGCCAGATAGATGGGCGGGTTTATGGCCAAATTAACTGATACAAAAGTATTTACATTTTTATATTATGAGTATTTAAATACAATGTATTTAAATACTCATAAATATATTTAAATACAGTATTTAAATACATGACAACCAATTTATTTATAAATTCATTTCTAAATACACAAATGTATTTAAATACGTATTTAAATACACATGTATTTAAATACTGCCCAGCTCTGCTGACAAGGAGATCAGAAAGGCTTGAGTGAACGAGAATTCTACACAGGCGAGAGAGGTGTAGATATAAGTTGAGACTGTGATGATAGTCAGTATTGATGATGATGATGGTGATGATGAAATAACCAGCCAATTAGATTGATTTGATTCACTTTTGCACTTACAAACGCTCATTCAGACACTTTGGATGGTTTACTTCCATATATTGGGTGAATATCTTCAACGTCGTGCCTCAAATCCAGGAACAAGCAATAACTACAATAAATCTTTAATATATTCCATTAGTATCGTATTGATTATCAAACTATACTCGTTTATAGCTATGTATTTGGTAATCATGTAGTTTTAGGGCATTATATATATATGTATATATACTTGAAGTAGCATAAAGCAATACTGAATGTTTTGATAGGTGTTAAAACAATACATGTCAAGAATAAGAATAGTCAGGAGTGTGATGGAAGGCCTGGGTGGGAGGCGAGACCCGTCCACACCTCAAGATTCCGAGTTATCAGCTCAGCCATAAAGACGCTCTTAAGTGTCCTTCAAGCCTTCCTCTACGTTATGTACTCACTCCGATCTGCCTCTCTTGCTGGTACTTCCGGCCTCTTTCCCGCCGTGTCCACGCTTCCGTTTCTGCCTGCTTCCCCACCAGCGTTCCTCCTCCTCTTCCTCCGCCTCGGAGTCCGTGGAGGTCCGCCACTCTGGCTCAGAGACCGTGGCTGAGGCTTCCTCCGCCTCATCGCCAGACACGCCACCAAAGTCGGAGTCCCAGGCAGAGGAAGAGCCGTCGCTGCAGGAAGTCTCGTTCCCAGACTCCTCCTCGCACTCGTCGTCGAGGGACGCGTCGCTCTCGGACTCCTCGTCGGTGGAAGAGTCACTCGTCGCCTCGGACTGGGGCTCGAAGTCAGGGTCGTCGCTACGACAGAAAGGGTTGACTTCTTCCTCGGACTCATCAGACGGCGTCGACAGCTCGGACTCGTCCTCGGACTCCGAGTCACTGGAGGAACAAGGGCTGTCCTCGGTCTCAGCCTCGTAAGAAGATTCAGAATCCTAGTCCTACGAGCGCCGCTCACTCTCTTGTTCTTGCTCTGAATCGTCTTCAGAGTCAGTCTTCGCCTCGTCCGTCTCTGCCCCGGAAAGATCTTCACCTCTCTTTCCTTTGTCTTGCCATCGCTTCCTTCTCTCGTATCTTTTTCTCCTTGCCTCTTCCTGCTTCCTTCTCATCTTCTCCTTCTCCTTGTTACTGTCTCTTCTCTATCTCTTTGCACGTCGCCAAAACTCGTCTTCACTGCTCTCCTCGCCTTCATCATCCTCGTCCTGGTGGCGTTTTCTCTTGTCCGTCGTCTCTGCCTCGCGCTCCTGTCTCCTCCTCTTGTGGTCCCTCTCCCCGCCTCGCTCCTGCCTCTTCCTCTTCTGGAGGTACTGGCGGTACTCCCGGTCATAGCGCGCCGCCTGCCGGGGGTCGGAGAGCGTGTCCTCGGCGGCCTTGATCACCTTGAACCGCTCCGCCGACCACACCACGTCGTCCAGGTTTTTGTCCGGGTGGTGAAGGAGGGCGAGGCGGCGGTAGGCTCTCTTCACTTCCTCAGGAGTGGCGTGGCGGCTCACGTTAAGCACCTCGTAGTAGTCATGAAAGGCTGCATCTTCAGTCTATCTTTACCTTCCTCAGGTTCGTGATTGCAGGCACCCCGGCAATATTAAGGATGATTTTTAAAAATATTGGAACCCAGGGAAGGGAGCTTGGAGTTGGGGAGGAGGACTGCAATCATGAACAACCACTATATCTTCACTACATGCACGCAGTGAGACTACCCCTATTTGTTCTCTCTCTCTCTCTCTCTCTCTCTCTCTCTCTCTCT
>JACEEZ010025921.1:57500-77724 GCA_016584305.1 Chionoecetes opilio | reverse complement strand
CCGCAGGGCAGGGGTCAGGGGACTAACGGAGGCTGTGCAGGTGAACCGTGAGTGTCGTGTGTCCAAATGTAACAATACGACCAGCTGAGCATGCTGCCACCTGGCGGGAGGCAGCAGAAAGTGTTCAATAGTCTCAGAGATGTTCCTGCACCAGGGGCAGTGGGAGTCAGGGGACTGACGGGCTGTGCAGGTGAACCGTGATGTCGTGTGCCCACATGTAAACAATACGACCGCTGAGCATGCTGCCCACCTGGCGGGAGGCACGGACACTGACCAGGGGTGACAGGAGACGCTCGGACCACTGGACAACTTTGTCAATTTACGACCAGCACCAGGCATTTCAACGTAAAAAAAAAAAAAAAAAAAAAAAAAATTGTCTTGGACTTTGACATATTCCCGGACCTCAGATTTTGTCCGGCAAATCCGATATCCGGGAAATCGAGGTTTGTGTGTACCATAAATTGCGGCGTACAAGTCGACCTCAAGATTATTAGCTCAAGATTACGGTCTAGGCCTATACTTGCCGTATAAGTCGGCCCCAAAAATACACTACCGACACTCAACTTAATGACCCTTATACAGGTACCGAATATCTGTGGCCATCACTGTCGTCAGGTTTTGTGCTAAGTAATTAAACAAACTTGTGTGATTGGTTCCGGGCTGTGGTCGTATGTATGCATGAACAGAATCGCCAGAGTTTCGATTGAAAAGTGCGTCGATTGAAAGTGCACTCGCTGAAGGAATTTATTTAGATTGCTTTGTTGATGAATTTGACAGTCGGCATGATAATCGTAGGATTAAGCTGCACTAAATATATTGCTGCCGAATGAACAACGTATCACCAGCATTGTGTCTAATGTAGCATTTGCATGCCCATGTCTGAAAATCATAGCTATTGGTCTACAGTATTTTCAACGTATGAGTTTATAGGTAGACTTATGTACGTACATAATACACTTCTGTTGATGTGCATTGTATAAACTGCCATAGTTTTTGCATCATAATTGTTTATCATGTTTGGTATTATGCTCACTATTGGTCTTTCATTTCAATAAAACGTACCCGAGAGCATGAACTTTCACATTTCCAGCTTGGATTATTATACTCACCAGCAAAGAAAATGGACCTGAGACTCTCAGATGAACTTTCGTTCAATTCTTCCTCAATGTTCTTTTGAAAATTGTTTTTTTTATGACTGAATATCACTTAGATCAGTGTTCTTCAAACTTTTTTCATTGCGACCCAGTTTGATTTTATGCATTGCATTCACGACCCTATTGTGCGTCTGTTGCTGCTTTCTGTCTCCGATGTGATTTTTTTTACAATTACATACATACATACATACATATGCATATAAATGCATATAAGTGCATTGCATATATAAGTGCATTATATAAGTGCATGCATATATACATACATGTATCTATGGATTCAAAAGGATTGCATATGTTCGAGTGTGCCAATGTAAATTTTATTTATTAAAAGTATTTAAAAAATTTGTAGAGTACTGTGCAATTGTAACTACGTAAGTAGAGAAAAAGCAGTATTGAATGATTGGCAGTGAAGATTATGCGTACATGTCCTGCCTTCTCCCATCGCATTACACCTTTCTCTCTCTCCTCTCTCTCTCTCCTCTCTCTCTCTCTCTTCTCTCTCTCTCTCTCTCTCTCTCTCTCTCTCTCTCTCTCTCTCTCCCTCCTCTCTATCCTCTCTCTCTCTCTCTCTCTCTCTCTCTCTCTCTCTCTCTCGCTCTCCTCTCTCTCTCTCCTCTCTCTCTCTCTCTCCTCGTCTCTCTCTCTCTCTCTCTCTCTCTCCTCTCTCTCGTCTCTCTCAATGTATTTCACATATTATTTATATAATTTACGACGTGGCGACCCACTGAACAAAAGCTCGCGACACAGTATTGGGTCGTAACCCGTACTTTGAAGAACCCTGACTTAGATAGTCTAACATATCCATTCTTAGACCTCAGATTGACCCTGGAAAGTGCACAACTTTCAAAAATTTCTGTGGTGCCCAGAGCACCCCCCCCCCCCCCCCCCACCAGTTACAGGCCCTCGAAACTTTTGTTTTGCCCCCCCACATTTACCTTGGCCCCAAGTTGGCCCCCCAGTTTTTTAGTGCTAGAACCGCCACTGAAGAGAGAGAGAGAGAGAGAGAGAGAGAGAGAAGAGAGAGATTCATTACATATTCAGTATATTATCTGGTTTTCATATACTTATTTCATGTTAACTTCATAGCAATCATGAAATAATTTTTTCCTCACCTTTTGACACCGTTAATGGCTTTAGGTCACGAGCAAATTTGGTGTCTATTTTCTTCTTTTCTTTGGTGCAAAGTATGTCTTATGGTTAAGTAATTCAATGCACTGGATTCAATTGCTTCATCTCTTTGTAATAGATAAGGAAGATACCAGCATAGAAGTAAACTACCATACACCATCAATCATCTAAGAAGGTTGTTACCCTCACTAAATGGTAAATGAATTGCCGCCTCTGAGAAACATCTATTTTTATTTTATTTACTGTATAAATTATATAATTAATTGGGAAGCAAATTTCTTTCAGTATCCCGCGACGCCGAGACTATCCGAAAAGGAACAACACAGATATAATACAGTTCACACATATTCACTTATACTGCATAGCCCCTTCCCCCACAGACGAATATATATATATATATATATATATATATATATATATATATATATATATATATATATATATATATATATATATATATATATATATATATATACACAAGGTTTCTCGCTTCCTCTGTTCTTTTTGGCGGCGCGCCCTGTGTTGTCTCTCGAGGCGCCCCGCCCTGGAGGACCTGCTGGCGGCTCCCCAAGCTCGTCGTCATCCTCAGCCTCCTCCACGCGGGGGGCGGTACGGGCACGGGAAAGTGGAACACGCTGTGCTCTAGCTCAGCCTCCGACACAGGCCTGCCCTCCTCCAACACGGTGGCCCACCACCCCGGCGAGGCCTTGGGCTCCTGCGGTGCCGGGAGAAGGCTGGGCCTCAGGCGTCTGATGCGAGGCACGGGCTTCTCCACTGCCGTCGAGGCCTCAGCGGGCGACTCGAAGTCCTCTTCGAGGAAGTCCTCGAGGCAGCCCTCGAGACAGGCGAGGGTCCAGCTCTTGGGCGGCGGCAGTGGCGGATTTAGGGGGGGGCCGAGTAGGCCATGGCCTAGGCCCCGCGCCCGCAAGGGCCCCGCACCCCAGAGGAAAAAATATGTTTTCAATGAAAATATGAATGCTGGACCTTTCTTATTTGCTGGAACACTGTTACATTGCATGTACCCTAATATGCCACAAATTAGTACCAACATAATGTAAAATATGGGTGGAAAAAGTTTCAATTAAACTAATATGAAATCTGAACCACATTTGGTAAAATTCTAGAGTCCTTTCCCGCCCTTATTAGTGGTTTTATTTTCTCCAGACCTTCACAAATCCCTTCAGATACCTCTAAAACGTAATAATAAAGTGGAGGAGAGATTACAAAATATAAAATAAATTACTAAGCTAACCTCAATATAACCTAACCTAACCTAACCTGGTAAAATTGTAGTCCTTTCCCTTCCTTAGATCTCGTTAGGAGGTTATTGGTTAGGTTGTAGTGAGGTTAGGTTAGTAATTTTATTTTTGGGGGTCCAGGGCGGGGGTAATATAGGGGGGAGGGGGGGTTGAAGGGAGAATCTCTCCCCCACTTTATAATTGCGTTTTATAGGTATCTGAAGGGATGTGTGAAGGTCTGGAGAGAAAAAAAACACTAATAAGGGCGGGAAAGGACTCTAGAATTTTAGCCCACATTTCATTCCGGGCCCCGCACTCCCACCGGCCTAGGGCCCCGCACACCATAAATCTGCCCCTGCTTCCGTCCCGGAGGTTCAGGCGCCTCACCTTCTTCTCCACCGTGGCGGTGCAGCAGCCTCGGCCTGCCTGCACGCCACCCGAACGAGCCAACAACGACGACCAATTAAGTGATAGAAAAGTATATTTTTTGTGTTAATTATTTTTTCCTTACCCCCCCCCAAAAAAAAAAATCTTACAAGTCCTAATTATTTTGCTTGTGAGATTTTTTTTTTGTGATGAAGTTTGAACTGAGAACAGCATCTTGGGTGTTGTTGTGGTGGTGGTGGTGGTGACGGTGGTGGAGTGATGACTATTTTTATGACGGTGGTGATGGTTGTGATGGTGTTGTGGAGGGGTTACTAAAGAGGTCTTTTTTTCCTTTTCGTCTTACATTCCTTCATGAAACTTAATTTTGACTCCTATACAGACACTTCCTTTCTTCCTCCACAATGCCCCTCCCAACATTCCTCCTCCACTTCCTCCTCCTCCTCCTCCTCCTCCTCCTCCTGGCACTATTTCCGTCCCGGGACACCCTTCACAGGAGCCGCGCCTCGTTATATCCCGTCATTTTTCATCCTTTACAATTGAGGCGTCGCGGCTGGAATGCTATTAGTCACAATGCTTTTCCTGCCAAGTCCTCGCTTCATAAACCTCCTCTTCTTCTGTCCTATGAAAAATATCCATGTCTGATCTTTGCTGCAGATAAGGTGCGTTCCCCTTTCTCGCCTTCCGATAGTGTCATTTAGTAGAGAGGGGTGGGGAGGAGCCTTCCACTTTATTTAACTGGTTTCTATAATATGTATGTATAGAATGATCTGTTTGTTTTTATTCTTATACTTTGTGCTAAAAAATACTGTTGGGAGGGGTGGGGAGGAGCCTTCAACTTTATTGTTAACTCTTATCTTGAATTTGTATGTAAATCACGTTCTGTTGGTTGTTATTCTTATAGTTATGTGCTAGAAAATGCAATGATTGTTTTCTATCTACGTATGTTCAGGCCCCTTGTTCTTCCTTTCACCACTGCAGCATAGAAACGAACACAATCATAGCACTACTAATCAACACCTGAAGACAAGCAACACAAGACCTTTAATAACACAGGACGTCCCCTTCCCCTCCCCCCTCATCACGTGACCTTGCTTCCTGATGACCTGGTGGGCGTGTCAAGGTAAAGAGAGAGAGAGAGAGAGAGAGAGAGAGAGAGAGAGAGAGAGAGAGAGTCCGTCGCCTTAGCAATACACCTGTGCTGAAAATAGGAACACCACACACTCGCTCGTCAATCTTACAGGAGTCATAATTAAACTCGCCTTCCAATACTTGGCGGACTCCGAAAATACTTATTTATTTTGACATTCTACCGAGATCTATTTTGCTACCACCCTGTCTTCCTTCCTTCCTTCCTTCCTTCAGAATATACACTTCCTTATTTAGACATTTTTCCACCACCCTATCTTCTTCCTTCTTCCTCCTTCAGAAAATAAACTTCCTTATTTTGACATCCTATCGAGAACTACTTGGCTACCATCCTATCCTTTCCTTCCTCCTTCAGAAAATAGACTTCCTTATTAAAGTTTATATATTCTATCGATAACTACTGTGTTACAACCCTATCTACTCCTTCCTCCTCCTTCCTTCCATCTATATCTCTTCCCTCCTTCTTCCTTCCACCTTCATCTTCACCTCCTCCTACCTTCCACCTTTACCTCCTTTACCTTCTTTCCACCTTTATCTCCTTCCTCCTCCTTCCTTCCACCTTACCTCCTCCTCTTCCTTCTTCCTTCCACCCTATCTCCTTCCTCCTACTTCCTTCCACCTTTACCTCCTTCCTCCTCCTTCCTTCCACCTTTACCTCCTCCTTCCTCCTCCTTCCTTCCACCCTATCTCCTTCCTCCTCCTTCCTTCCACCTTTACCTCCTTCCTCCTCCTACCTTCCACCTTTACCTCCTCCTCCTTCCTTCCACCTATATCTCCTTCCTCCTCCTTCCTTCCACCTTTACCTCCTTCCTCCTCCTTCCTTCCACCCTATCTCCTTCCTCCTCCTTCCTTCCACCTTTACCTCCTCCTCCTCCTCCTTCCTTCCACCTTTATCTCCTCTCTCCTCCCTCCGTCAGTCACGCGCCACTCCACAAAAGGTAAATCGATCTAGTTCTCCAGCTGTAATGACCAACCGGCGGCCACGATCATCACACCGTTCCCTTCAAGTAGCGTGTCCTCCGGTGCTTCCCCTGTGCGGGCTGGCGGCTAACTCATCCCTCTGACTACGTACCTGTGCTGTTCCTGTGCTGTACCTGTTCTTTAGCGGTGTTGTTATGCTCGTTCTCTTCCGCCTCCACTTAATTTTTTTGCCATTTTTCTTTTTCAGTTTTTTTTTTTTTAGTTTCTTTTTCTTTTCCCTCATTTCTGACTATTTTTTTTTCTTTCTTTTTTTCTCTTTTGTAGTTTTCTTTTTCTTTTCTTCCTTTCTTTTTCTTCTTGGTCTTCTTTTGACCTCATTTCTTACCTTTTCACTCCTTCTTTTACTCATTTTCTTCACCTGACTCCCTTGCCACACACACATACACATACATACACACATACACACACACACATACACACACACACACACACACACACACACACATACACACACACACATACACGCACGCACACACACACACACACCACACACACACACACACGTTCTGAAATCACTACTATAGATTACGAAATACGAAAAGATTAACTACTTGATGGTGGTGGTGGTGGTGGTGATCGTAGTGATGGAGGTGGTGATGGTGGTGGTGGTGGTGGTGATGGTGTTGGTGGTGGTGGTGGTGTTGGTGGTGGTGGTGGTGATTGTGGTGGTGGTGGTGGTGATGGTGGTGGTGATGGTGTTGGTGGTGATGGTGGTGATGGTGGTGGTGGTGGTGGTGATCGTAGTGATGGAGGTGGTGATGGTGGTGGTGGTGGTGGTGATGGTGGTGGTGGTGATGGTGTTGGTGGTGGTGGTGGTGATTGTGGTGGTGGTGGTGGTGATGGTGTTGGTGGTGATGGTGGTGATGGTGGTGGTGATGGTGATGGTGGTGGTGGTGATGGTGATCGTAGTGATGGAGGTGGTGATGGTGGTGGTGATGGTGATGGTGGTGGTGGTGATCGTAGTGATGGAGGTGATGATGGTGGTGGTGGTGGTGGTGATCGTAGTGATGGAGGTGGTGATGGTGGTGGTGGTGGTGGTGATGGTGGTGGTGATGGTGGTGATGATGGAGGTAGTGGTGGTGGTGGTGATGGTGGTGGTGGTGATGGTGGTGGTGATGGTGGTGGTGGTGTGATGGTGGTGGTGATGGTGGTGGTGGTGGTGTGGTGATGGTGGTGGTGGTGATGGTGATGGTGGTGGTGGTAATGGTGTTGGTGGTGGTGGTGGTGGTGATTGTGGTGGTGGTGGTTGTTAAAGGTAATGAGAGTCACGTCTCCTCATTATCGTGTATGCATTTTGATTAGCAGTACGAAGGTGTGTGTGTGTATGTGTGTGTGTGTGTGTGTGCGCGTGCGCGATGGATGGATGATTGAAATTGTGTTATATTTTTTGTCTCTCCACATCCACCTCATATTTTTTTATTTCCATCAGTGTTTTTATAGATATTCAGATTTGTTATTTTGAATACATTAAAAAAACATCTATTCATTGCCATTCATTGAGTCTCTTCGTTAGCAGCGTAATGGGACTGACTTTTGTTGTTGTATATAGGGATTCAATTGTTGTCCTGCTGAGCTCACTAATGACTGTCTGGGGCTCATTATTTGTTCTTAATGACTCTTCTTTTATTATCTCCATATTGATCTGACTTATTTTCGTCATCCTTATTTATAGCCTCTTTGTCCTTCTTCTTCAGGGTTTCTTTTAAGGCTCGTGATGATGATGATGATAGTGATAATGATGTGGTGATGGTGATAATGAGTGATAATGATAATGTTGAAAATGATGGTGACGATGATAATGATAATGATAGTGATAATAATGATGATTGTGATAATGATGAAGTTGGGGATGATTGTAATAATGTTGATAATGATGGTTTTGTGATAATAATGGGTGTAATGATGATTATGATAGTGATGGTGATAATGATAAGTGATAATGATAATGATCTAACAAGTAATTCAATAGGACTTTTCAATACACCATTCCTTACCACACTGACAGCTCTTCACTGCAATTTCCTTTTAACCCCTTGAGACCCAGAGCGTAATTTTCATTGTAATTTGGGTACCATTAGACGATTTTTAGTGACTATAAGCAATGTTTTATAGCTATGACCTGTTTAGTATCCTTGTCCACTTACTAATTTGGTATATTCAGTTACTTTTCGTAATTTTATGGCGGACAACAGACGTTTCTATATAGCAAATGAAAGATCTGGGTGTGAAGGGGTTAAGCAAGCAACATAAGTAACCCCGCATACAATACTGAAATACTGAACAAGTCTCTAACTCTACCTGTAAGTTTCGTGCTTCAGGTCCACACATACACGTGACCACTTTCTGTCCAAGGAGTGATTGACTTCTCTAGGATTTTATTTTATATTTTATGACTTACCTAGTTCAAGCTTTATTAGTTATGCACAAGTAGGTTTTTATTCAGATTCAAACTTCATGTGAATTAAGATTTTATTGAACATTTGTTGTATCATACGTTATACATAGTTCATACTACTAATAACTTTACGCTGACCTTCATTGAACTACTTATTAAACTTGTCATATTCGCAGTCTGTCAGTCATCTCATCTCTCACACCGACACACACAACAGCCCTCACACACACACGCACACACACACAGACACAGCCCTCACACACACACACGCACACAGACACACAGCCCTCAAACACACCGACACACACACACACAGACACACACACAACCCTCACACGCGCACTTGTCAGCTCTTTACTCACAACTTACATTCACTCATACACTCTTACACACAACTTACATGCACTCATACACTCTTACACACAACATTCATCAGTAAGACCGTCCGAGGCAAAAGGATTAAGAGTATCAAACATCTGAGAAGTAATGATACATGAAACCTTTCTGGTCACCGAATATTCACTAAAGACGCTGTGAATCTTTTTTTTTTATGGAAGAATTGTAGAGACTTCTTATAATATCATTGACTTCTTGTAGACTTGCAGGAACTACCATGTGTAGGTCGCGCAGCCTCTTGTAGCTCCCTTATTTTATGATGTTCTTATGCAGATCATCCCCGATAGTTAGGTCCAATTCTCCTGCAGTAGTTGTCAAGCTTTCTGCAATGATAGAAAGTAGGTTTTAAAGTTCCTTCCGGTATATAAGTGTTAGTTAGCATGGCTCCAGGTCCCCCCCACCGCAGTGAGTATTAGCCCCTCAAGGGGGGGGTGTCACAGGCGCCAGCTGCTCATTGTGGCCTGGTTGTGCATTAAGAATTATGACATTCAGGGTCACTCACAGACTTACACCTTGAAAAAAAGCTGTAGGGAAAGAAAAATATTATAAAAGCTGTAAAGAAAAAAAATATAAGTTGTGGGAGAAAATAATTATTAAGCTGTAGGGAAGAAAATTATTAAGCTGTAGGGAGGAAAATTATTAAGCTGTAGGGAAGAAAATTATTAAGCTGTAGGGAAGAAAATTATTAAGCTGTAGGGAAGAAAATTATTAAGCCGTAGGGAAGAAAAAAATTATTAAGCTGTATGGGAAGAAAATAATTATTAAGCTGTAGGGAAGAAAATTATTAAAGTAATCGTCCAGACCATTTCATCATTCCTGATTTGATGTAGTTAGAGTATAGCCATTATCGAGTGTATCAACAATATGTTGTCACTTCTTGCATCCAGTCAGCCGTTTTTGAATAATCCGCAATCAAAATCTGTAAATTCCCCGAGTTTCGAAAACGCTCATGGCAACTGGCAGACGATGCGCCACGGCTCGGTGACGTAGCAAAAGGGAAGCTCCTCTTCCCGCGCTGCTGTGTGTGTGTGTGTGTAGTAGTGTTTGTGTGTGTGTGTGTAGTAGTGTTTGTGTGTGTGTGTAGTAGTGTTTCTGTGTGTGTGTGTGTGTGTGTGTGTGTGTGTGCGTAGTAGTGTTTGTTTGTGTGTGTGTGTGTGTGTGCGTAGTAGTGTTTGTGTGTGTGTGTGCGTAGTAGTGTGTGTGTGTGTGTAGTAGTGTTTGTGTGCGTGTAGTAGTGTATGTGTGTGTGTAGTAGTGTTTGTGTGTGTGTAGTAGTGTTTGTGTGTGTGTAGTAGTGTTTGTGTGTGTGTAGTAGTGTTTGTGTGTGTGTGTGTGTGTGTTGTGGTAGTGTTTGTGTGTTTGTGTGTAGTAGTGTTTGTGTGTGTGTGTGTGTGTGTGTGTAGTGTTTTGTGTGTGTGTAGTAGTGTGTGTGTGTGTGTGTGTGTGTGTGTGTAGTAGTAGTGTTTGTGTTTGTGTGTGTGCGTAGTAGTGTTTGTGTGTGTGTGTGTGTGTGTTACTAGTAGTGTTTGTGTGTGTGTGTGTGTGTAGTAATGTTTGTGTGTGTGTGTGTAGTAGTGTTTGTGCTTGTGTGTGTGCGTAGTAGTGTTTGTGTGTGTGTGTGCGTAGTAGTGTGTGTGTGTGTGTAGTAGTGCTTGTGTGTGTGTGTAGTAGTGTTTGTGTGTGTGTAGTAGTGTTTGTGTGTGTAGTAGTGTTTGTGTGTGTGTGTGTGTGTGTAGTAGTGTTTGTATGTGTGTGTGTGTAGTAGTGTTTGTATGTGTGTGTGTGTGTGTGTAGTAGTGTTTGTGTGTGTGTGTGTAGTAGTGTTTGTGTGTGTGTGTGTAGTAGTGTTTGTGTGTGTGTAGTAGTGTTTGTGTGTGTGTAGTAGTGTTTGTGTGTGTGTGTAGAAGTGTTTTGTGTGTGTAGTAGTGTTGAACCTCAGCAGGCTCCGCTAACACCTGTTCATCCACCTCGTACTCTGGCTCAAACATATAGGGTTGGGCTCCCATCACAATCTGGTTCGTTTTCCTCATATACGCGAGCAGCGTCATTTAGTTCGGTCTCAGGTTAAGCATCGTACTCTAAATCTATCAAAGCGACAGATTCACTGTCTGATACCTATATAAAGTACAATCGCTCATCATAACATTTGCCGACAGGTCTCACAGAGGCAGACGAGTGTTGTTTACATTGGAGCGTCCCTTTTGTGACGTCATCAATAACATGCGTAGCCCTGTTGGAGGGAAGAAACTTTTTTTCGCGCGCTTTTTACAAAATTCGTGTTTTTACGGAAATAAGGCCTGGAAATCAATTATTTTTGGTGGATTAGGTGTTTTGAATGTACATTCAACATAATTAGGCAAAAAAAAATTGGGTCTGGACGATTACTTTAAGCTGTAGGGAGGAAAATTATTAAGCTGTAGGGAAGAAAATTATTAAGCCGTAGGGAAGAAAATAATTATTAAGCTGTATGGGAAGAAAATAATTATTAAGCTGTATGGGAAGAAAATAATTATTAAGCTGTATGGGAAGAAAATAATTATTAAGCTGTATGGGAAGAAAATAATTATTAAGCTGTATGGGAAGAAAAATAATTATTAAGCTGTATGGGAAGAAAAATAATTATCAAGGTGCTTTGAAAAAAAATATTAGCTGTAGGGAAGAAATAGTTATTAAGCTGGATGGAGAAAATAATGATTAAGCTGTAAGGGAAGAAGTTTTTTTATTAAGCTATAGGGAAGAAAAATACTAACTCACCATAAAGACATCAGCACAGCATTAACTTCCTCCCGCCACAGCACACAGCCAAGCCTTCCGCCACAGCCACAACACACAGCCACCGCCACAGCACGCAGGCCGGGGCACCACTGTGGAATAAGCTAAAAAGACTAGAGTGGTACCTGTGGGGGCAACAATGGTTAGGTACCTGTGGGGGCAACAATGGTTAGGTACCTGTGGGGACAACAATGGTTAGGTACCTGTGGGGGGAACAATGGTTAGGTACCTGTGGGGGCAACAATGGTTAGGTACCTGTGGGGGGAACAATGGTTAGGTACCTGTGGGGGCAACAATGGTTAGGTACCTGTGGGGGCAACAATGGTTAGGTACCTGTGGGGGCAACAATGGTTAGGTACCTGTGGGGGGAACAATGGTTAGGTACCTGTGGGGGCAACAATGGTTTAGGTACCTGTGGGGGAAAACAAAGTTAGGGACTGTGGGGAACAAATGGTTAGTTACCTGTGGGGGGAACAATGGTTAGGTACCTGTGGGGGCAACAATGGTTAGGTACCTGTGGGGGGAACCGGTTGGTCCTGTGGGGGCAAAATGGTTAAGGTCCTTGGGGGAAAAAAATTTGGGACCCTGTGGGGGAAAAAATGGTTTGGTACTTGTTGGGGGGGGAAACAATGGTTAGGTACCGTGGGGGCAACAATGGTTAGGTACCCGTGGGGGCAACAATGGTTAGGGGCCTGTGGGGGCAAAATGGTTATTTCCTGTGGGGGAAAAAAAGGTTAGGTACCCGTGGGGGAAAACATGGTTAGGCCTGGGGGGGGGAGGGGGGAAAAATGGTTTGGTTTTTAAAAAAATGGTTGGGCGGGGGGAAAAAAATGGTTAGGTACCCGTGGGGGGCCAAAAGGGGGGGGGAAAACCCAAAATGGTTTGGTCCTGGGGGGGGGGGTGGGGGGGGGAAAAAACAAAANCTCTCTCTCTCTCTTCTCTCTCTCGTCCTATCTCTTTATTATACAATAATAATAAGAGATGAGAAGTTGAAGAAAAGGGAGAGAGGAGGAGAAGAAGATCTAATAATAGTAATAGAAATAGCTAAATCATTACGCTTATAGTTTCTTTAGACATTTCTTCTGTTGATTCCTCGTATTTTAAAGTAATAATAAAATTTTTCCAGGCTCATGCTAATACTACATATACTAACTCATTACATTCTATAGCATCTCATAACTTACATAAGGCTCATACACAAAACTAACGTAAGGTAAGAATCTGTATTGACATCTTTCTTATTTTGATTAATAGAAAATATAAAATTACTTACTTAAAAAACGTAGAGGTAAGCAGAAGAAATTACTGAAGAAACTATAAAGCGTTAATGATTTAGCTATTTTCTGCTACTTATTTATAATCTTTCTCTTCAATATACTCCTCCTGCTCCTCCTCTCTTTTTCTTCTTCTTCTTCTTCTTCTTCTTTCTTCTTCTTCTTCTTCATCTCTTTATTATTATTGTTATAGATAGGAGAGAGAGAGAGAGGAAGAGAGAGAGAGAGAGAGGAGAGAGAGAGAGAGAGAGAGAGAGAGAGAGAGAGAGAGAGAGAGAGAGAGAGAGAGGGGAGAGAAAAGAGAGAGAGAGAGAGAGAGAGAGAGAGAGAGAGAAAAGGAGAGAGAGAGAGGAGAGAGAGAGAGATTCAGATTCAGTTTCCCAGATTCAGATATTTATTCTCCATTTGACAATGGTTATTCTTTACATGTTAACATATAAAAACAATATCATAAGAATATAATTTATTATATAGGCTTAAATCTATGTAGGATATTCGTCCATAGGGATTCGTCATTAAAAAATAAGGGAAAGATAAAATTTTAAAACTAATAAAAGAATTCCATAATAAAAACAATAAATTATAAATTTATTTGTTAAAAACACAACTCAGTAGGTGCTATGTGTCAAATTGCTCACTTAAAGATGATTTAAACAACTGTTTTTTTAAATGAGGATAAGGTGTTAGCATTCCTAACGTTTGTGGGAGATGTTTCCTAATTTTGGCCCTGCCACAAGCACAGCCCTTTTCCCCCATGTTGGTTTTGTTTAGGACTACATTTGTTGTTGTCTGGTGGAAGAGAACGTATTCTCTTTTTTTTGGAAAAGGACATTGGGTTTTTCGGGGATTATCCGTTATATGGTCTTATCCCAAAGTTCATATTTTACTTATTATATATTTTTACCACCCAGCTGCCCTAAAAAACTGTGGGGCGTGGTCACCTTTGCTCGGCCCCCCAACGCTCTTTACAGAAAATTTTTTGCAGCTTTTAACTTTTAAAAGTGAGTTGTAAAAGTGGCACCCCTTTTTGATGCCGTATTAATGATGCTCAAGACAAAGAGTGAATGGATATTAGTTTTTGCGTTTTTGTTTAAATTTTTTTTTGATTCGGTTTAAAAAATCAACGTCCCAAGATTTTTTCCTTCTTTTTTTTTAATTTTATGGGGCTAAAAAATTTCAAATAATTTAAAATGGATCCCAAGTTTTTTTTAATGATTTACTTGGAACACCCCACCACCCGTCAACTCTTAAGCGGTGTTGGGTGGTATTCGGGATATACTTTCTGTTTTCCCACAAAAAACACGGGGGTCTTTTTAGTTTTTAAACATCAAACCTTTTCAGGGAAATAAAAAGAGAGAGAGAGAGAGAGGAGGGGAGAGGGGAAGAGAGAGAGGAAGAGAGAGGAAGAGAGAGAGGAGGGGAGAAGAGGAGAGGAGAGAGAGGAGGGGAAGAGGAGAGAGAGAGAGAGAGAGAAGAGAGAGAGAGAGAGGGGAGAGAGAAGGGTATGTTTAAATTAGTTTTTATTGCCTTCCAATTAGCCTTCTAGGGCGGCCCCGTACTTGGCTCCCCAAAAGTAATTTTCCTTCCATAGTTTTTGATTAATGGGCAAAAATTCACTACGTGCCCCCCCCCCCCCCCCCCCCCCCCCCTCTCTCTCTCTCTCCCTCTCGTCTCTCTCTCCTTCTCTCTCTCTCTCTCTCTCCTCTCTCTCTCTCTCTCTCCCCTTTCCTCTCTCCTCTCTCTCTTCTCTTCTCTCTCTCCCCTCTCCTCTCTCTCTCCCCTCTCTCTCTCTCTCTCTCTCTCCTCTCTCTCTCTCTCTCTCAGATAATTTCTAAACTTCTATAAAATTTGCCACCAAACATGGAAGGGAAACTTAAAACTTAAAATATTCTTTAGGAATAAATGTAATACAAAAGATTTACTTTTAAAAAAAATATTAGCGTTGATAAAAGATATTAGCTATTGATAAAAATAAAGCTGTTAGAAAAAAAGATTGCTATTAATAAAATATTACTGTTAAAAAAAGATATTGCTGTTAATAAAAATAATAGCTGTTAGAAAAAAGATAACAGTGTTAGATAAAAGTATTACTGTTAGATAAAAGATTAGCTGTTTAAAGAAGCACTGTTAGAAAAAAGATATTAGCTTTGATAAAGATATTAGCTGTTGAAAAGATATTACTTTGATAAAGTTTACTATTAGATAAAAGAATTAGCTATTAGAAAAAATATTAGCGTTAGAAAAAAGAAAATGCTATTAATAAAGATATTAGCTATTAAAAAAAGATATAGCTTTTTAGAAAAAAAAAATTTATTAGCGTTAGATAAAAGTTTTAGCTATTAGAAAAGATATTACTGTTAAAAAAAAAATATATTAGCTGTTAAAAAAAGATATTAGCTATTAACAAAAAATTAGCTGTTAGATAAAAGATTTTTACTATTAAAAAAAGATTTTAGCTTTTAATAAAAAGAAAATAGCTTTAGAAAAAAAGATTTAGCTGTTGAAAAAAGATATTAGCTGTTAGATAAAAGATAATAGCTGTTAGATAAAAGATAATAGCTTTTATAAAAGAATTACTATTATAAAATATATTACTGTTGATAAAAGATATTCTGTTGAAAAAATTTGCTATTAACAAAAGATATTAGCTGTTAGATAAAAGATATTAGCTATTAGATAAAAGATATTAGCTATTAGATAAAAAATAATAGCTGTTAGATAAAAGATATTAGCTGTTAGATAAAAGATATTAGCTATTAGATAAAAGATAATAGCTGTTAGATAAAAGATATTAGCTATTAGAAAAAATTTTGCTGTTGATAAAGTATTTAGCTTTAGATAAAAATTTAGCTGTTAGTAAAAAAATTTTATTTTTAGAAAAAAGATTTGCTGTTGAAAAGAAAATAGTTTGTTAGAAAAAAATAATAGCTGTTGAAAAAGGGATTTTAGCTGTTAGATAAAAGTTAGCTGTTGATAAAAGAAAATAGCTGTTAGAAAAAAATTTAGCTTTTTAGATAAAGAAAATGCTTTAGATAAAAGTATTAGCTTTTAAATAAAAATATTAGCTGTTAGAAAAAAGAAAATACTGTTAGACCAAAATTTAGCTATTAGAAAAAGAAAATCCTGTTAGATAAAAGATATTAGCTGTTAGATAAAAGATATTAGCTATTAGATAAAAGATATTAGCTATTAGACAAAAGATATTAGCTGTTAGATAAAAGATATTAGCTATTAGATAAAAGATATTAGCTATTAGACAAAAGATATTAGCTATTAGATAAAAGATATTAGCTGTTAGATAAAAGATATTAGCTGTTAGATAAAAGATATTAGCTGTTAGATAAAAGATATTAGCTGTTAGATAAAAGATATTAGCTGTTAGATAAAAGATATTAGCTGTTAGATAAAAGATATTAGCTGTTAGATAAAAGATATTAGCTGTTAGATAAAAGATATTGTTTTTAGAAAAAAAGATTTAGCTGTTAGAAAAAAGATATTACTATTAGAAAAAAATATTACTGTTAATAAAAGATATCAGCTATTAGAAAAAAATTAGCTATTAAAAAAAATAATAGCTATTAGATAAAAGATATTAGCTGTTAGATAAAAGATATTAGCTATTAGTAAAAATATTAGTTTTTTGATAAAAGTATTACTATTAGAAAAAAGAATTAGCGTTAGAAAAAGATATTGCTTTAGATAAAAGAGTTTAGCTGTTAGAAAAAAAGTATTAGCTATTAATAAAAGAATTACTGTTAGAAAAAAGTTTTTACTATTAGAAAAAAGAGATAAACCCTTATTCCTGCTACGGGGAATCTTTTTCCTTTCCTTCCTCATGTTGCGTTTAAAACTATTGAATTCCTTAAACTCTATATTTGGTCTCGATGAATAATGCAGAGAACACTGATTGGATGCCTAACACGCACATAAAGAGGTGACAGATACACGGTTGCCAGATAAACGGGTTAAGTGAACGGCGCATCCACTTCATGCTGATCTTAACTCATCATTTCGTAAGTCATGAATGATGATTCTCGTCCTCATCCGCCGCGTACTCACGGCGCCAATATGCATGAATGTGTGACATTTGACTGCTGAATGTTCAAGTTCTCACAGGCAGTGAGAGCCGCTCGGTGGTTGGTTCCGTGGCGTTGTTTAGTTACATTAGGTTCATGAATGTTTAAGTTCTCACAGGCAGTGGTAGCCGCTCAGTGTTTGGTTCCGTGGCGTTGTTTAGTTACATTAGGTTCATGAATGTTTAAGTTCTCACAGGAAGTGAGAGCCGCTCAGTGTTTGGTTCCGTGGCGTTGTTTAGTTACATTAGGTTCATGAATGTTTAAGTTCTCAAGGGAAGTGAGAGCCGCTCAGTGGTTGGTTCCTTGCCGTTGTTTAGGAGTGTTTTCGTTAAGATTAATAGAGTGCTATTAGTCTGGTAATGATAATGTCTGAGATAGTCTGTTGATCCTGGTTGTCGTGGGCCGCGTGAGAGCGGCGCGCCCTTGCACGCTTGGCGGGCCGCGTCGCGCGCAGGACGTGGTGGCCTTGGCCAGTCCGCCTTGGACACACTGTCAGTCCCCGCACACGCAGCCGCGCCCTGAGGGCGGCCACCTCGCGTGCCCACCTCACGCGTGCGGGGCCCCGGGCTGGGGGCGGCGTGTCCAGGACACTGATGTCGATGTCGAACTCTGTCGCAAGAGAGCCGCGAGTGTAGATCTTTCTTTTAGCAAGTTTACGACGGTACGGCTGGAACGCCGCACGTAATGTTTTTCGCAAGTAGCCTTTTATTCTTTTTGTTTCTTCTTGTTTATCTTTTGATGGCAGAGGGACAGGAATGGCAGCCACTCGTGGCTCATGCATTCTGAATGGGTTCACCTGACGCCCTCTCTTGGCTTGGTGGCACCCGGGGCCCGCGTTGCTGTCCCTTTGTACCCCGTTGTCCCTCCCGGCAATCGCCTCTGTACACCGCTGTCCCTGGTGACTGCTTCCCTGCCGCGTCTGCATCACCTTCTTGCACTGGCACAATGCGCCTTGTTCCTGCCCGCCATTCACTGCCATTATTGTGTCCCATTCTGTGCTTGTGCAGCGGGCCTCGTCCTGAGCGATGACTTTCACCTTTCCTGCCTCCAACAGGCCTAGTTGTCCCTTCCGTTGGCAGTGTTTGGCAGGCCAGTCCGCCGCCGCACGAGTGTTCCAGCGGCCCGCCAGCGTGTGGCTGCATCCTCGGCCTTCCTTGCCACGCACGCTGATCCTCCAAACAATGTCGGCGCATTCTTCCCTCCACTGGACGTGCACCTCCACCGTATGCAACACCTTCCGTCTCATCAAGGACTTGGTGGCATACGCGGCCGTGTTAGTGTTCTCTGGCGCCACATTGGCGTCCAGCTCGGCGGTTCCTGGCAAGCAAGTGAGCCGAGGTTTGCGTTGCGCGTGAC
The DNA here is from genome assembly GCA_016584305.1 of Chionoecetes opilio. Taxonomy (NCBI): domain Eukaryota; kingdom Metazoa; phylum Arthropoda; class Malacostraca; order Decapoda; family Majidae; genus Chionoecetes; species Chionoecetes opilio. The sequence continues at coordinate 59,421 of JACEEZ010025921.1, read as the reverse complement.
CGTCGAGCGCACTCAGGAATTGCGTCAGGGTTTCACTGTCACAGCGCCATGTAAGGACGCATGTTTGGTGCCGCTCTTGCGCCTTATGAGTATCAACGTGTTTCAAATAGTCGTTACATGTGATCTGTTGTTGCCACAGGAACGCCGCATTATCCTGGCTTTGTTCAGTGTGTTTAGTACCCAGCTGCAGAGTTTGCTTGGTTCTCTTCTTGGTCGTGCAGTTCACAGCTGTGGATGGTCGATACTGCTGCTGTTCCGCCTCTGCTGTGTGCTGTGCTTTGTGTGGCTCTCTCAATACCTTTTCTCTCTCATTTTCATTATATTTTTCTAAAGGCTTGTTTTGTATCTGTTCAGTGTGCGCTTCTTCCTTTTCCTCTTCGTCTTCCTCTTCAGCCTTCTCTCCTTCAGGAGGATTCTTTGCCACACACTCGACGGCCTCGTTGGCCTTTTCCTCACCACTCTCCTCGCGGGCCTGTGGCATCGGCGCCTCCTGTTCCTTAGTCTTCTTTCTCCACTTGTCCAAAGGACGTCTCCAGCGGAGTCTCGTGGTGGTGTTTTCATCAACTTTCTCGGTTACATACAAGTACGGAACAGGATCGTTTACCACCTGTTCCTTGGACGCTTCTTTTTCCTCAGTCTTCTCTTCCTCAGCAGGATTTGTGTCCTCGCCTGCAAGGGCCTCGTCGGCCTTTTCCTGAACACGCTCACCGCGGGACTCCAGCAGCCACTCCGCCTGTTGCTTTCTCCTATTCCTGCAAGACGGGCAGTTATGACAAATGTTTCTCCAGGGGAATCTGGTGGTGTTTTCAACCTCTTGCTCAGGTACATAAGTGTACTTGTAAGTGGAGGCAGGAGTCCCCTGCTTGGTGGAGTCTCCCTGTGGGCTCGTGGAGGGGGACTTGGCGCTAAACGGTCTGTGGCCTGTAAGGGCAGGCTGTGTTTCTGTGACCGGATCTGTTATTTGTGGCACAGATCGCCATGGCTTTACTACGACGTCTATTTTCTCAGGCTCTTTCCGATCTTCCTTTTCTCTCTCATTCTCTTGATCAACACGATCGTGTTTCCCTTGTTCATTGGCCGCTTCTTCCTTTTCCTCTTCATCCGTGTTATTTTTCATCTTTTCTATTTTTATTTCTCCACTTGTCCAAATGACCTCTCTGGGGGGAGTCGCTGGGGGGTATAATCACTAAAGTCCTCGGTTACTACAAATACATAAGAGGATCGTTTACCCCTGTTTTCCCTTTGGGCGCTCTTCCTTTTTTCTTCTTCGTGGGGTTTGCATTCACCTCTCCTCATTCCACTCTCTCTATCTTTCCCCTTTTTCTCATCCCTTTTCCTGTTTCTCAAAGGCAATATTATTTCCTCTTCATCGTACGCTCTTTTCTCTCCGCTTCCCGGATCTTCTTTTCGCGAACGCTTAACCTTTAGAGGGGTACCTGACGGTTTTGCGTCTTTCTGGCGCGACGTTTTCGGCAGCAACAAAACAGCCCCCCCGAGCACAGCCGTTGGAGCGTTGTCCTCTCCTCTTCTTCCCCGATACGGAAAAATCCAGTCGTGGTGGCTGTGTCTTCCCTCATGGCGGGACGCCTGGGCTCTTTTGGGCGGGGCTGTCTTTGTTTTGCTTTTACTACAGCGGGAACCCCTTCTGGGAAACAGTTAACCATACCGCGCTCTTACACCATGGGATTTCATATTAAGGATCTTTTATCTCAACATGACCAAATATGGGACCTAGATCCAAGGGGTGCTTGGAACCGCGGCACCCTGCTGACCGCGTGTGTCCTTGTGAAAATCCCTAAGGTTCACCCGATTGGTCAATGTCTTATACTAACTCCGCATTGGTCCATTGGCGGGGGGGGGGAGGGGGAGGAGGGGTCAACTCCCCCCTGGGGACAAGGGGAGACACCACCAGGCTAGAAAT
>JACEEZ010025921.1:35000-47500 GCA_016584305.1 Chionoecetes opilio | reverse complement strand
CCATCATGTCAGGAACGAGTCGAGTGAAAATCTCTGTGAAATGTCAAAGTTGTATAAAATGTTGACGAGAAGAAGTTTTGTTTTGCTGAGAAGAAGAAGAAGAAAGAAGAAGAAAGCATGATAGAGTAAAGAAGAAGCAAATAAGAATTGAATAGAATAGAATGCATATGAAGAAAATAAGAAGAATAAAATATAATAAAATAAGAAGAAAATAAGAAGAATAAAGAATAAGAAGAATTTACTCATTTATTTATGTATCTATTTTTTTTTTGTTTTTTTGTTTTTTTTTGTGAAGTTTTGATAATGGTAAAAAAGAGAGAGAGAGAGAGAGAGAGAGAGAGAGAGAGAGAGAGAGAGAGAGAGAGAGGAGAGAGAGAGAGAGAGGAGAGAGAGAGAGAGAGGAGAGAGAGAGAGAGAGAGAGAGAGAGAGAGAGAGAGAGAGAGAGAGAGAGAGAGAGAGAGAGAGAGAGAGTAATAACACATTGATATTAATTATTATACTCGTGTTCCCGTGTCTATTTATTCATGATAGTTGTGTTTATTTTATTACAAGTTGATGCTATTGAGACATGACGTGTTATTTGTAGTATTAATGACATCAACAATAACAGTAATAATGATGTAGGAGTAAAACTGATTGAATAGATTAATGAATAAAGAACTAGTGGGAAATGAAAACAATAACTACTGAAAGTGCCGAAGTGAAAAGTGAAGATAACTAAGTCAATAGATACGACAATGTAATATGAGAACGAAATCTACAGAGAATAATCATGGCTGTGTGTATGCCAATGTATAGATATAGACCTGTGTATGCGTGTGTACATAGCCGTGTTTATAACCAGAGATTATGTAGCTACCGTAGATAACACTAAAGTCGCCAGGAAAACTTTTTTATTTTATTGACAGATGTCTGGTGGCGTTAATACTTACATTTCTATACATCCATGATTTCAGGAAAGTAGAAGGGGCTATCTGGAGAGTCTGTGTCATTTTGTGTCTTCATCTGTGTCATATTATGGCTATAAATGAACAAATTAGAAAAATAAAAAACCGAGTGCGACTACTTAATAACGGAGCTACAACTAAAGGTCGCCATATCTAGTGTTTATTTTACGAGTGTCCTACCGTCGTCGCGTGCCGCGAATAAAAACGGGTAGCGAAATTTGAAACCGTCTATACTTCAGCTACAAGCATAAAAGCTGAAACGGTAGATTATAAGTCATGATAAAATTACTGTGTATCATCTTCAGTGGCACAAAAAATAGTAGTGATGTATAATCGTAAATTTGGGCTGGCGAATATGCAGGTGGCGACATATGTATCAGGTAGATTGAGAAGGAAAAGAAATATAATGTGATCAAATAATACTTAAGAAAAGAGAGGCAAGAGAAAATATTGGATACGTGAAAAATCTGTGAAATAGAGAAGAAGAGAAAGAGAAAGAGTAAGAGTAAGAGAAAGAGTAAGAGTAAGAGTAAGAGTAAGAGTAAGAGTAAGAGTAGAGAAGAGTAAAGAGAGAAGAGAAGAGAGAAGGGAGAAGTAGAGTAAGAGTAAGAGTAAGAGAAAGAGTAAGAGTAAGAGTAAGAGTAAGAGTAAGAGAAAGAGTAAGAGAAAGAGTATGAGAAAGAGAAAGAGAGAGAAAGAGAAAGAGAGAAAGAGAGAAAGAGTAAGAGAAAGAGAGAGAAAGAGAGAGAAAGAGAAAGAGAAAGAGTAAGAGTAAAGAGAAAGAGAAAGAGAAAAAGAGAAAGAGAAAGACAGAGAAAGAGAAAGAGAAAGAGAACAGAGAAAGAGAAGGAGTAAGAGTAAGAGAAAGAGAAAGAGTAAGAGTAAGAGTAAGAGAAAGAGAAAGAGAAAGAGTAAAGAGTAAGAGAAAGAGAAAGAGTAAGAGTAAGAGTAAGAGTAAGAGAAAGAGAAAGAGTAAGAGTAAGAGTAAGAGTAAGAGAAAGGGAAAGGGAAAGGGAAAGGGAAAGAGAAAGAGAGAGTGAGAAAGAGAAAGAGAAAGAGAAAGAGAAAGAATAAGAGTAAGAGATAGAGAAAGAGTAAGAGTAAGAGTAAGAGTAAGAGTAAGCGTAAGAGTAAGAGTAAGAGTAAGAGTAAGAGAGAGAGAAGGAATTGAATGATGAAACAGAAGAGACACGAGGGATGAAGTAATAACGAACACGCTAAACAAGGCAAAGAAGATTTATTGAAAGGCAGTAAGTGTGCTGAGGCAGTCCGTGTTTTCCTGGAGTTATGAAGAATTGTGGTTCATAATAATAATAATGATAATAATAATAATAATAATAATAATAATTGTATTCTCGCCCGGAGGCATACAGACAAAAACAAAGCAACAAGAACAAGACAAAGAGTAAACTTAAGTACTAGAGCAAAAACAAGAACAAGAACATAGTATAGGCACATTAGGGGGAGGAGGTGGTAGGTAGGTTTCATAGGTAGAAACAAATGAGGCCTAGAGGAAATATAAAGTGTGAAAGATGACGAGAAAAAAATAGCAGAGAATAGATGTCGATGGAATGTAGTGAACGACACAGTCTGAAAGATAGAAAAAATATATACAGAGATCAAAGTGTAAACTATATATGCTACCGTAGATAACACTATAGTCGCCAGTCACTTGCCACTGCACTAATGTCGCCAGGCACAATATATTACGAATTTTAACATCACTACAGACTTTGATGTGCCACTGAAGAGGAATGCACAGTAGTTTATATTATGTACATACATCACACTACATGTCTTTAGTGGCACATCAAAGTCTGTAGTGATGCTAAAATTCGTAATATATTGTGCCTGGCGACATTAGTGCAGTGGCGAGTGACTGGCGACTTTAGTGTTATGTACGGTAAGAAAAGAAACAAGAAAATAATGTAAATCCATAATGAAAATAAATCAAGAAAATGAAATTAACGCCATTGGGTGAAAACAAACTCGTCTTCCTGAACTCATTAAAAAAAAGAAGGAAAACTATTACAAAACTTTCACTAGAGCACCGGTTCTTACTTAACCGGGGGGGCGCGTTCCCTTAAGGGGGCGTGGGTAATTACCTGGGGGGGGGGCGTGAGTCAAGAGAGAAGAAGGAAGAGCTGTCAAGTATTTAAATTAAAGCTCGGCCTTCGCTTTAACATGAAACACGCGCGCGAAGGTGAGCGAAGAAAGTCGCTACAGGGAAGCAAGAGTGGCTAAAATAAACTCTGCGGTAACGCCTTGCCAGGTTTCACTATCTCCGCAGACTGACTAGACCCAAACATGACTATATAAAACTATGAATATACAAACCTTTACATCCTAAACCCTCACCCCCCCGCCATTGATAACCTGCCCCCCGTCACCCCTAATGACAACAGCAATAACAGTAATAAAGATGTAGGAGTCAAACTGAAGGAATAGATTAATGAATAGGCTAATAGTCAATGAAAACAATACTGAAAAAGAAATGAAGCAACTTAACAGCTGACTTATTCCCTCCTCCTCCTCCTCTCCTCCTCCTCCTCCTCCTCCTCCTCCTCCTCCTCCTCCTCCTCCTCCTCCTCCTCCTCCTCCTCCTCCTTCACCCCTCCTTCGTCCCTCCCCCAGCTGACGTACCAGCAGCTGGGTCCCGGCCTGATGGAGATGCACGGCACCTGCACGGAGTGCGGGGGCGCGGGCCGGGTCATCGCCGAGGCGGACCGCTGCGTGACCTGCAAAGGGGCCTGCGTTGTGACCGACACCAAGATCACCAAGGTAAAGGCAGGTCAAAGGGTAGAGGGTCAAGGATGGTCAAGGTAGAGGAGTAATGAAAGAGGGAGTGAATGAATTAAAAATAGAAATGAGTTAAGATGTGAAAGAAAATAGTAAATAAGTGAGAAAAAATAAGTGAAAAAGTAATTGAAAAGCGAGAAAATAAGTGAGAAAATAGTTAATAAGAAAAGTGAAACGACAATGAATTTAAGTTATGATTGATACAACAAAATAAAAAGTAGAAAATAATTGTAAGTAAAATAACAGACAGATGCAGCTACCTTTATGTAAGCTGACACAGGTAGACTGTAGGATTAGATTGATATTTTACTAACTTTAACCTCTATTTCATTTGTGTCCAGAGCCAGCCCAAACCTTTATGCATGGGTCCTAAGTATAATTAGATTTTTGACTCCCGAGGGTGGCGGGGTGGTCCAGGGCGTGCTGGATCGCGGCCAGCTCCGTCTGCAGGGTGGAACAGGGGTCGGGCAGCACCTCCGCTGGTGACCACCGCCGCGCCCCTCGTGCCTCTCGCAGGGGCGACCGAGCCGTCCGTGTAGTACAAGGTGCTGCCCGGGACTTTTGCCTCTGCCGCCGCCCTCAGCGCGTGCTGCTTTAGCTCCTCCGGCATGCACAGCGCCTGGCTGGCCGGCAAGGCGGTGGTGGTGACCTCCGCCGTCGGGGGTTGTCACGGGGGCGGAGCTACGCAGGTGGCGGGGAGGTCGGGTCCTTCCCCTGCTGCAGCTGGTTGAGGTGCAGCAGGTGGTTGGTGGCTTTGGTCACCCTCCGCAGCCAAGTGTTGCCGGCGGGCAGGTCCCGCCCTTGTGGCAAGGTCTTGTCCAGCCTGTTCCGTGGTGCAGACTCCCTCGCCTGCTGGAGGATCTCGGCCACCCGACAGGCCACAATCTGCTGGGTCCTGCATGTGGTCAGGGGCACCAGCCAGGCCTCGCCCTTCATGACGCAGCCGCTGGTCCAGCATGGCGCCCCCAGCATGGTCCTCGTGGCCTGGTTTTTGAGGACCTCAATCCTCCTTTGGTGGGAGGCGACCGCGGCGACGAGCACAGGCGCGCCGCGGTGCACCAGCGTGGCGACAGCCGCCACGCAGAGGAACCGCGGCGCGGGGTGCTGTGCGGGGCTCCAGGGGACGTCCTCGTCACGACGCTGAGCCTCGCCTGAGTCCGCTCCCTCAGGCACCTGACCCGGGAGGTGAAGGTCAGTCCCTGGGCGACCTCCTCCTCGAGGCACTGGCATACGCTGGTGCAGGCCAGCCTGGCGTCCTGCAGGAGCAGGCCATAGTCCGGGGCGGCGGCCTTCAAGGTCATGGCCGTGGACTTCTCTGCCGGGATCTTGAGGCCCAGCTGCCTGCAATCCCTGCACTTGTCACTGACAGGGGCAAGTGCTGCCACCGTACAGTGAGCGTCTGTTACAGTGTACAATGTACATGCTGGAACATGAACATGAACACCAACGCTGACACAGGCGGCGGGAAGCCATTGAACCTGTGCTACTTAATTTGCCGTTGACATAATATTGCGTCAGTATGATTCCCACCACTGACATCATCAGTGACATGAAACAATATTTCATATTAAAAAGATCAAAGCTCTTTTATTGGTGTAGTGGAACATTTCAAACAGTCTCGGGGCCTGATGGCCGTGGGGGCCTCATCATCCACTTAGTTCACTTATGCCTTGTGCCAGCTCTACCTGTGACCTACCCATCCCCCAACGTGACCTACCACACCCCCTTCACGGCCTGCCGCAGGTTCACGTGGAGCGCGGCATGAAGAACGGGTCTCGCATCATGCTGCACGGCGAGGGGGACCAGGAGGCGGGCCAGCAGGAGCCCGGCGACGTGGCCATCATCCTGCAGGAGAAGGCCCACGACGCCTACCTCAGGAGAGGCATCGACCTGCACCTGGACATGACGGTGAGGGGGGGGGGAGGAGGAGGAGGAGGAAATAGGTCATGGCTTACCTATTTATACGTACCTGGTATAGATAAGTCACAAGTAATCTATAAACCACAATAAACCTTGTTAGTTGGAGACACACAACTTGGTTCTCGCTCTTTCCCCTTCTTCTCTCTCTTCCTCTTCTTCTCTCTCTTCCCCTTCTTCTCTCTCTTTCCCCTTCTTCAGATCAACACAGGACCTTGACTCTCCCTCTTCCCCTTGTGCAGATTAGCCTGACGGAGTCCCTATGTGGCCTGCGTCGTCCGGTCACCACCCTGGACGGCCGGTGTCTGGTGGTGGGACAGCCTCCCGGGGCGGTGCTGGAGCCGGGGGGGGAGATGACGGTGCCCAATGAAGGCCTCCCAATGTTTAGAAACCCTTACGTCCGAGGAGACCTAATAATTAACTTTACGGTGAGGCCCTGTGATGGTGTTTGTGTGTGTGTGTGTGTGTGTGTGTGTGTGTGTTGTGTGTGTGTGTGTGTGTGTGTGTGTGTGTGTGTGTGTGATGTGGTTAGGAGGAGAAGGATGAGGAGGAGGAGGTCATAAATAGATTCTCATTTATCTGTGGCTTATCCTGTTTTCTCTCTGTGGTTGGTGTTGCATTAGTCTCCTTCAGTGCCCTCGGTCATGCCCTTCCTCTAGTCTGATCCAAGTCCTTCATTCACTCATAAATGAATACATATATAAATGAATGTCAAGTCTAACTATTATTTTTTCTTTTGAACTTTTTTTTGAACTACTTTCTCACTTTTTCTCACTTTTTGATTACTTTCCCACCCACATATTTCTCTCACTTTTTAATGACTTGCTGCTTTTAATCAATTTTCTTTTTCATTATTCCTTTATCGTTATATGTAATAGACAAACAGATGGTTACATATTGATTAATTTTGGATTTCATTTTATTCATTTCTCCTTTTCTCACTCATAAATAAATCAATAAGTAAATGAATAAGTGATAGACAAACTACCGTAGATAACACTATAGTCGCCATTCACTTGCCACTGCACTAATGTCGCCAGGCACAATATATTACGAATTTTAGCATCACTACAGACTTTTATGTGCCACTGAAGACATGTAGTGTGATGTACATAATATAAACTACTGTGCATGCGTCTTCAGTGGCACATCAAAGTCTGTAGGGATGCTAAAATTCGTAATATATTGTGCCTGGCGACATTAGTGCAGTGGCAAGTGACTGGCGACTATAGTGTTATCTACGGTAATAATTCAGTCATTTATTATTTTTTTCACTCATGTATCCCCTTAACATAATAACATGATCGTTTTTTCATAATAACAAATATATCATAATGACATAATACTATTTTTCCAATGTTATTTTTTGTTATTCACGACGATAACTTTCCATAATTCAGTCATTTATTCATTTTGCACTCATATATCTCCTTAACATAATAGCATAATACATTTTTTCATAATAACAAACCTAACCTAACCCTATTTTTCCAATGTTATATTATTCAGTTAATTAATCCTCTAATATAACATTGAAAAACTATTATTACGTTATTATGATATATTTGTTATTATGAAAAAAACGATTATGTTATTATGTTAAGGAGATCATATGAGTGAATAATGAATAAATGACTAAATTATTAACTGTTATTCACGATGATAACTTTTCTCCTGGTTATGCTACGGAAATACATGAATGAGAAATGAATAAATGACTCAATTATTAACTGTTATTCACATTGACAACTTCTCTCCTTATTATTACGGAGACATATGAGTGAAAAATGAAGAAACAACTGATTTATTAACTGTTATTCACAATGATAACTTTTCTCATTATTATATTACGGAAATACATGAGTGAAAAATGAATAACTAACTGAATTATTAACTATTATTCACATTGATGACTTTTCCTCCTGACGGCGCTGAAGGTGGAATTACCGGAGCGAGTGGACGAGACCTTGATACAAGAGTTCGAGGTGATGTTCCCGCGGCCCACGAAGCCCTTGGAGCTGAGCGGGGAGGAGGAGCTGGTTACCATGATGCCCTTTGAGACTACTGACGGAGGGGAGGACGGGAGGGGCAGAGGGAGGCATTCGAGGAGCCACAACCCTTACGAGGAGGAACCCATGGAGACAGACGACCAGCCTCCAGGTTGTCGTCAGTCTTAGGAGGTGCGTGTAAGGGCCTGAAGGAGGAGGAGGAGGAGGAGGAGGAGGAGGAGGAGGAGGTAGGTCTTCATTGAATTTTCTCGAGTAGCTCATTGTATCTCTTTATCTATCTATTTATTTATCTATGTATCAATTTTTTTCCTCTCTATCTATCTATCCATTACTTTCATCTAAACTATTATGTAAAGTATTGAGGAGGAGGAGGAGGAGGAGGAGGAGGAGGAGGAGGAGGAGGAGGAGGAGGAGGAGGGCATTGTATTTCATTGTATTTTCCTTAGTAGTTCATTATATCTATTTATCTTTCCATCTATTTATCTTTTTAATTATCTATGTATCTATTTATTTATGTTTATCTCTATTTACCTAGCTCATTATATTTATTTATCTACCCATTGACCTATTATCTACCTATTTATTTATCTATGTATCTATTTATTTATCTTTGTCTCTATTTGTCTAGCTCATTGTATCTATTTATCTATGTAATTATCTATCTATGTATCTATTTACTTATTTTATCTCCCTAGCTATCTATCTATATATTTCATCTATACTGTTACGTAAGGTATTGAGATCAACCGATGTGTGGAAACTGATACAAAAGACACTGTTACCATATCAAAAAAATGACTCGTATACATATTTGAACAATATCACGAAATTTCACGCAACACGCTACGTAGATAAAAAAAGAAATTCCCTTGATATCATTACCGAGATAACGTTTATGAGGGCATTAAACTGGATTACAACACCCTAAAGATGTCATAGTAATCCATATTGACTTGATAAACATGATATACAAGCGAAGATAAGCGAGGACATCGATTGCTGTAATCTGATTGAGGTGGAGAAGGGAAATCGTCATCAGGTGCCATAAAACTAGGTAGTAAGGAAAAATTTACAGTAAAAGTTAACGTACATATGTCAAGTAAAAGTAGATTATAAAGTATATATTATTATCATTATTATTATTTTTTAACATCACAAAGGACTGGCCAAGGGCAAAAAAATAAGAAGTAACAAAAAGTCCGCGTAGTTGCCAGTCCTGAAACTCCTGATACAATATGAATTTTATCTTCCTTAAAAGAGCTACCGTATATTTATCAAGTGAAAATAGGTTATAAATACTATGTACAGTATGACCTTAATCTCCCGTAATTGATTCTGAAGTGATGTACATTGTATGCTATTTATAGAGCTCATCATCCTCTTGACTGGGATAGACTGTAAGATAAGTATACTATTCTATTTATCATGAGGCATTCGTAAGTTCTAATACAACATTTAGAGACCGTAATGGCAAAATAGAGCATCTTTTATTTATTTATCATGTTACTGACGCATCTAGCTATAGTAATGGCATTCAAATAACGCAGGGATTAACATGTCCATTGCTGTATTGAGAGGTTAAGAGGAAAGCGAGCCGTGTTGAAATGAAATGATACAAAAAGGATGATAATGAAAAGCCTATTTTGCACGACAGATAAAAGGTATTTATTTGATAGCTTACTGCATGATTGTAAATGATTAAATGCGTGTGTGTACATAAATGATTTTTTAATTAATGTTATAAACGTCAAAATTTATTGGAAAATGTTGGGAATACAGTAATATATTGCAGGATTGTGTTAGACTATCTGTTGAATATTAAAATCGATGTCGCAGTTTGTTGTATTTCTATGCTTCGATGATAAAAGAGCTTATCCTTTTTTTTCTTCTATAAGTGAATGCAATTAATTAGTTCTATATTTATGAAGGTTATAAATATATCGTTATTGTTTATATTATTACTTTTTATGATGATTTATTAATATACACACAGAATAACATGACCGAATCCGAACCTATTATACATTGCAGCTACGTATAAATATCCACGAGAAATGAAAGATTAAATTACACGTAAGCCTGTTGCATATTCGACATTGAAATGGAAAAATAATATGTTCGAGTACGATTACAGAACAACCTCATAATATAAATTGTACAATGGGTTAACGATTCATTTATCAAGATTGAAATACATATAAACCTGTTGCATATTACTCATTGAAATATGAAAAATAATATGATCGAAAATTACACAACAGCTCATAACAGAAAGACATTAGGTAACTCTATATATGCGTTGGTTTAATAGTATAATCAAACACAGGATGTACGGATGGTGATAAGTGACCTAGCTACTACGTGTGTGTGTGTGTGTGTGTGTGTGTGTGTGTGTGTGTGTGTGTGTGTGTGTGTGTGTGTGTGTGTGTGTGTGTGTGTGTGTGTGTGTGTGTGTGTGTGTGTGTGTGTGTGTGTGTGTGTGTGTGTGTGTGTGTGTGTGTGTGTGTATGTGTCAGTGCCTTGAAGGGTGACAGGGTGTGGAAGGATTTTTTTATTTTTTTTATTTTTTTTTATTTTTTTTACATCTGTGCCTATAGCGCCTGTAGGCAGTGGTGACCCAGGGGTGGGATGGATAGGCTCTGGAGGTTTACTTGAGGGCTGTGATGGTTGGTCTCGCCCGTGTCACCCAGCAGTGTATTTAAGGGTGATAGAAGGCTTAAAGGGAAGTTAATATAGTGTTTTAAGAAGTAAATGGAAGTTTTTGTGTGTTGAAAATCCTGTTCGTGATCTTGATCTTGACTCGTCTTTGTTGATATCGAGAAGAGGCTGGGAAGTCACCTCGCCTTCGCTTCTATTCTAATACTATGCAGGTTAGTTATATTTGCATAACATCTAACTTGTTTTTATGATTCATTAATTCTTATTGTATTTACTTATGTATAGTAAAAGGTTTAAGGAATTGGTAAGATCTGAAGTAAATAATTATTGTCGAGGGGGAATGACTACCGTAGATAACAGTAAAGTCGCCACCTGCAGTGATGTCGCCAGCCGCCAAATATTACGAATTATAGCATCACTACTGATTTTTATGTGCCACTGAAGATAATACACAGTAGTTTATATCATGACTGTATAATCTACCCTATTTCAGCGTTGTTTTATGCTTTGTATCTGCAAGTATAGACAGTTTCAAATTTCGCTGCGCATTTTTTTTTCGGGCGACGACGACAGCGGTACGACACTCAGTAAATAAACACTAGATGGCGACTCTACTGTTGGTAGCCACTTTGTAGATATTTTTGTAATTTGTTCATTTATAGCCATAATATGACACAGATGAAGACACAAAATGACACAGACTCTCCAGATAGCCCCTTCTAACTTTCCTGAAATCATGGATGTACAAATGTAAGTATTAACGCCACCACACGTCTGTAAATAACAAAGAAACGTTGAACTGGCGACTTCACTGTTATCTACGGTACACCTATTCTTTTTGTTGTTGGGTGTGCTATTGAAAGATTAAAGGCATTGGTAAAAACGTTAGTAAAAGCATTAGTGTCGTGGTGTGTTTATGATTAGATAACCGTGGAACTAAACTCCATAACTATCAGTACCACTAAGTCCCAAGCGCTGAAAGACAATAAGGAGGGGTTAGAAAATTAGTCCAGTTTGTTGAGTGATAATAATTGTTGATATCAATGCCTTAAAACAGTAAGAAAACAATGAAGTATAACGAAGGAAGCAAAAGTAGGTTAGGATCTATGTCCCAAGCACTATTATAGTAGGCAATATATAGGAGTTAGAAAATTAATCCAGTTCGTTGAGTGATAAGAATAGCGTCCATAAATGCCTTAGAACAGTAAGAAAACAAAGAAGTATAACGAAGGAAGCGAAAACTAGGCCAGGATGTCAAGTTTACGAGACTAGGTTGTTTGTTGCCTTGACTTCCTAATGTAAACAAACATGTTTTTTACTATTTTGTTTGTTTAGCGTTGACGGAGCTGATTTATATGGCATCAGAAAATAGAATAGTAAAAAAAATAGAAGTTCACTAGACTAGGTTGCGTCTTGCCTTGGCGTTCTAATGTAAACAAACACTATTTTTAACTCTTGTTTTTATATATCATTGAATTTGACGAAGCTAATTTCTATGGATTCAGAAAATTAAATAGTGAAAGAAATGAATAGCTGTGCAAAGGAAATAATATCCAGTGATGTGTAAGAGCCAATCTTTTTGACACACGCGAAGGTTAAACCAATGTAATCCGGATCCCCTGGCGATCCATTAGAGGAATCCTATTTACATTGCAGATTCGAAAATGATGCTTTTGTGTGGTACTTTCTCTTTACTGTTTTTCTGAGTATCGTACAGTTTTCATTTTTTTTAGCTACCATAGATAACGCTAAAGTCGCCAGTCACTTGCCACTTCACTAATGTCGCCAGGCACAATAATTACGAATTTTAGCATCACTACAGACTTTTATGTGCCACTGAAGAGATGTAGTGTGATGTACATAATATAAACTACTGTGCATGTCTCTTCAGTGCCACATAAAAGTCTGTAATGATGCTAAAATTCGTAATATATTGTGCCTGGCGACATTAGTGCAGTGGCAAGTGACTGGCGACTATAGTGTTATCTACGGTAATAAATAACGTGCATAACGTGAATATTATCTTATGTTTATATGGTTAGGACTTAAGGTGAATATGAATTTCGCTTATGTGTAATAGTGTCGTTTTATGATAAGCAAGGAAGTCGAAAAGAAGCTGATTATTACATCTTCACTAACCCTATTTGTATGACTGTTTCTGAAGGTGTT
>JACEEZ010025921.1:7500-10000 GCA_016584305.1 Chionoecetes opilio | reverse complement strand
AGGGGGAAAAGAAGGGGAGAGGGGGGAGTGGGGGGAGTGGGGAAATGGAAGGGGGGTAAGAAGGGGGGGAGGGGGGAGAGGGAAAAGAAGGGAGGGGAGGGGAAAAAGGGGGGGAGGGAGGATGTCGGGAAAACGGAGGGGGTGAGGGGAAGGAAGTATCATTTTATTTGTTTGTTTGTATTTGTGTAGCGATCGACGTGTGTGTGTGTGTGTGTGTGTGTGTGTGTGTGTGTGTGTGTGTGTGTGTGTGTGTGTGTGTGTGTGTGTGTGTATCTTTCTCCTTCTTCTCTCTCTCTCTCTCTCTCTCTCTCTCTCTCTCTCTCTCTCTCTCTCTCTCTCTCTCTCTCTCCTCTCTCTCTCTCTCCTCTCTCTCTCTCTCTCTCCGCTCTCATCTCTCTCTCTACACTATGCATCAATCCATCTCCACCAAATCATAAACAGACGTAGAAATATAAACTAGACGAGATGCGTACCCTGCAGTACGTTGGCGCCGCCAGGACATGGTGACTCGGGTGGCCAAGGTTGGACACAGATCTAGTGGGGTGGCCATGGCAACCACTTCAATATAGGGTTAAATTTTCATTAAATCTCTGACTCAGATCTGTGGTGGCCATTGAGAGTTCAAGGCCAATCCCTAGATGGGTGGTAAATGATTGGAATGGACTCAGTCGTCAGGTAGTTAGTGCAGAGTTATTAGGGAGCTTTAAAAGGAGGCTAGACAATTTCATGGATGGGGATGAAAGGTGGATTAAAGACTGAAAAGAAGGCCTCCACCATGAAAGGTGGAGGTAGTGTTAAGTAGCAGGAACTACCTCGTGTACGTAGGTCTCACGGCCTCTTGTAGCTTCCTTATTTTCTTATGTTCTTATGTTCTTATTTACTTATGTTCTTATGTTCTCATGTTCTTATGTTCTTATGTTCTTATGTTCTTATGTAGATCCCCCACTATGCAGTACTTCGCTTCTTTTAATGGACACAAGCATTTTTTAAAGCCCCAATCCACACAGCTACATTTATAGGCGTCCTGATGTTCCTCTAAGAAAAAAATATGAGTTGGTGGTAGAAGAGAGATTGCAAAGAAAAGACAAGGAGAGTATTCGAGAGTTTACTTCTATAGGGATGAAAAAAGAGAAGAAAAAAGAAAAAGAAAAAAAAGAAGCATTGGATTAACGGACGTATTTGTAAGGTTACTTAGAGACTCAAAGGAATGAACGTGATAGAAGAAGCAGTTTGATCAATGCTGTAAAGAAAAAAAACACTACGAATTTATGAGGAAAATATGATCGTAAAAAAATAGTTGTTGTGAGTTGTGAGTTGAAAAAAAATAGTGAAAAATAGTGATAAATAAAAAAATAGTGAAAAATAGCGATAAGTAAAAAATTGTGAAAAATAGTGATAAATAAAAAAAATTGTGAAAAATAGTGATAAATAAAAAAAGTCAAAAATAATGATAAATAAAAAAATTGTGAAGAGTAAAAAAAAGTGTGAAAAGTAAAAAAAGTGTGAAAAGTAAAAAAAGTGTGAAAAGTAAAAAAAAGTGTGAAAAGTAAAAAAAGTGTGAAAAGTAAAAAAAGTGTGAGAAGTAAAAAAAGTGTGAGAAGTAAAAAAAGTGTGAGAAGTAAAAAAAGTGTGTGAGAAGTAAAAAAAGTGTGAAAAGTAAAAAAAGTGTGAAAAATAGTGAGTTGTGCGAAAAAAATTAGGATTAAAGCAAAATAATCCTGTATCTATCTATATAGGTCAAAAATTTCACCCTGATTAAAAATAAACTAAATAAAGTAGTAATTCTATGTGCCTTGGCGACTGCAACGGCACTAAAACACTAAAACCGAGCCTATATAAAGCAGAAGCAACCGGTGGCATGTCAGTCGGCGCGTGACTCTGGTCTCGTGCAGAGGTGTGTTAGGGGCTCTGTGTGGGTGCTCCCTTTGATTACCTGTGGATAAAACAGAACCTTAAGTAATAGGACAATAGGGGCGAAGGGAAGTGTAGTGAGGGGCGTGCGTGCGTGCGTGCGTGTGTCTTCCAAGCGGGCGGGGAGCATGGAGGAGGCGGAGGAGGAGGAGGAGGAGGCGAAGGGGAAGAAGGAGGAGAAGAAACCTGCTGGAGTACATGACGGAGGTGAGTGTTGGGGTGTGAGGGTGTTGTCTCTCTCTCTCTCTCTCTCTCTCTCTCTCTCTCTCTCTCCTCTCTCTCTCTCTCTCTCTCTCTCTCTCTCTCTCTCTCTCTCTCTCTCTCTCTCTCTCTCTCTCTCTCTCTCTCTCTCTCTCTCGCATATATCAATTCTCTAAAGTTATTTTTTTACACTCAAAGTTCAGGATGTTTTCGGGGACTCTCTCTCTCTCTCTCTCTCTCTCTCCTCTCTCTCTCTCTCTCTCTCTCTCTCTCTCTCTCTCTCTCTCTCCCATACTCAAGACCTGTACCACAACAATAAAAACAACATAACTATAAGCCAAAACAATAATAAGAACAATAAAAAAATAATATCTATAAAAACAACAGT
>JACEEZ010025921.1:0-2500 GCA_016584305.1 Chionoecetes opilio | reverse complement strand
CCTCCTCCTCCTCCTCCTCCTCCTCCTCCTCTCCTCGCCATAAATTTCGTCATCCTCCTCTCCATTGCACGAGGAAAAGATGAAAAAATTGTAACATTATTTTAAACTTGATCAAAGAACACGATGGGCAAATATTTATCTCTTTTGGACACTTGGTAAACAGGATTATTTGAGAGAGAGAGAGAGAGAGAGAGAGAGAGAGAGAGAGAGAGAGAGAGAGAGAGAGAGAGAGAGAGAGAGAGAGAGAGAGAGAGAGAGAGAGAGAGAGAGAGAGGAGAGAGAGAGAAGAGAGAGGAGAGAGAGAGAGATTATTGTCAATTGTTAGTTATTGGTCATGATGGAATAGAATTGTCATGCTATAGTCTGTTGTTGTTGTTGCTGTTGTTGTTGGTTGTTGTTGTTGTTGTTGTGTTCAATATTATGATGACAAAAACAAAACAACATTGGTATAATAGCTTTGATGTTTCTCTTATCATTATTATTATTATTATTATTATTATTATTATTATTATTATTATTATTATTATTATTATTATTATTATTATATTATTATTATTATCATTGTCTCCTCCTTCTAGTCATCATTTTATTTCATATTCTTTGTGCTCTTCATCCTGTTCTTGTTCTTCCTCTTCCTCCTCTTCTTTCCTTACCGTGAAGAGGTTGATGGAAGAGGAGGAGGAGGAGAAGGAGGAAGAATGTGTCTTGGGGTACAAATTATATAGCAACACTTTTCCTCCTCCTCCTCCTCCTCCTCCTCCTCCTCCTCTCCTCTCTCCTCCTCCTCCTCCTCCTCCTCCTCCTCCCCTCCCCCTCCTCCTCCTCCTCCTCCTCCTCTCCTCCTCCTCCTCCTCCTCCTCCTCCTCCTCCTCCTCCTCCTCCTCCTCCTCCTCCTCCTCCTCCCGAGCCGTATGACTGTCACCTGTCCCCTCATCCTACCCAAACCGGTTTATATGTGATATAACACCCTTTATATATATATATATTATATATAATATATATATAGTATATATAATATTATATTATATATATCTAATATATATATATAATATATTCCTTACTGCCTTTATTTCTACTGATACGAAGCAACGATGATTCTCCTCTCTCCCTTTTTTTCTCTCTCTCTTTCTTAGGTTAGAGAGAGAGAGAGAGAGAGAGAGAGAGAGAGAGAGAGAGAGAGAGAGAGAGAGAGAGAGAGAGAGAGAGAGAGAGAGAGGAGACGAGACGAGAGAGAGAGAGAGAGAGAGAGAGGAGAAAGGAATATGCTATGCTGGTCATGGTCTATAGTTAATAACATAAGTCTGTTCTTTTCAATTGTATTTATGTATTAGGGAAGGGCAGTGTGTCATGTTGTTATTGTTTTGTGATTGTTATTATTATTATTTTTACTCACATTGTTATTATCGTTATCATCTGTGCTACTATATATATCATTATTATAATTTTTTTTTTCCACCGCTAACACTACTACTACTACTACTACTACTACTACTACTACTACTACTACTACTACTACTACTACTACTACTACTACTACTACTACTACTACTACTACTACTACTACTACTACACTACTACTACTACTACTACTACAACTACACTGCTACTGCTACTACTACTACTACTACTACTATACTACCTCTAATACCACTACTACACTACTACTACTACTGACTACTACTACTACTACTACTACTAACTACTACTACTAATACTACTGCTACTACTACTACTACTACTATACTACTACCTACTACTATACTCTACTACTACTACTACTACTACTACTACTACTACTACTACTACTACTACTACTACTAACTACTACTCTACTACTACTACTACTACTACTACTAACTGCTACTCTACTGTACTACTACTACTACTACTATACTACTACTACTCTACTACCACTACTACTACTACTACTACTACTACTACTACTACTACTACTACTACTACTACTACTAGGTGTCAAAACCCAGTGCGCCACGTAATTAACCCGTTGAAAGAGTGTTAAATCGGGGCATCGAAATGTTAAGCGGAAATGTACTGTATAGAATTAATTAATCAACTCATTTCGCTGTGTTGTGTCGCATCGTGTGTTCTTGTGTGTGAGGAGGAGGGGAAAAGGAAGACAAAGGAGGAACAAACAGCAGAAAGTCTTTGATCATTACGAGGGTATATGTGATCAACTATATTAATTGAGAGACAATTTATAGTTAAGAAAGAGAAGGAGGAGGAGGAGGAGGAGGAGGAGAAGGAGGAGGAGAAGGAGAAGGAGGAGGAGAAGGAGGAGGAGATGTAGTGGAAAGGAGTAGGAGAGGAAGAAGAGAGAAAATATTTTAGATGTGTGGGGGTGGACAAGTGGGAATTAGGGGAGTGGGGGGGGGGGGGGGGGGGAGGGGGGGGAAAAGAAAAGGAAAAGCAGAAATTTTTGTTTGAGGGTTTTTTTAAAATTAAAAGAGAGCAAAAAAAGAAAAAAGGGGGGGGGGGGGGA
>JACEEZ010025920.1:0-14078 GCA_016584305.1 Chionoecetes opilio | reverse complement strand
TGTGTGTGTGGTGTGTGTGCGTAGCGTGCGTATTCATCTAGTTGTATCATCTAGATGTATTTTTACAGGGCCCTAAGCCTCGTATGGCCCGTGCTCCATATGAACAGTATTTTATCATTACTTCCTTAGGTGCTTTAGTGTTGGCGAAGCTACCACCCGGGAGGAGGCGTCACAAACCCCCGGCTAACACCCGGTACCCATTCACTGCTGAGTGGACAGGGGCTCGGGTTTTAGAAGACCGACGTCCGTCTTCGCTTCGCGGGGATCGACCGGACTCTCAGTTGTGAGCGAGCGTGCTAACCGTTACCCTACGGAGTTCCTTGATGTATCTGTGTGTGTGTGTGATGGGTGTGTGGTGTGTGTGTGTGTGGGTGTGTGTGTGTGTGTGTGTTTGGTGTGTGGTTGTGTGGTGTGGGTGTGGGTGTAGTGTGTGTTGGTGTGTGTCGGTTGTGCGTGTGTTTGTAAAGAGAAGAAGGTTGTGTGGGATGAGGACGAAGGAAGGAAGGGAGGAAGGAAGGAAGGAAGGCAAGGAATGTGGAAGGAAAGAATGAAGGCAAAACTCGATGTTGATGTGAATACCATTAGGAAAATCGAGAGGGAAATACATAGATAATACTGAATGAAAGAGATGGAGAGGAGAGGCAAAGTTTCGTGGGAATGGCTGGAAGTTGAGAGAGAGAGAGAGAGAGAGAGAGAGATGAGCGAGAGAGAGAGAGGAGAGAGAGAGACGAGAGAGAGAGAGAGAGAGAGACGAGACGAGAGAGAGAGAGAGAGAGAGAGCGAGAGAGAGAGGACGAGAGAGAGCGGAGAGACGAGGAGAGAGACGAGAGAGGAGAGAGAGAGGAGAGAGAGATGAGAGAGAGGAGAGAGAGAGAGAGAAGAGGAGAGAGAGAGAGAGAGAGAGAGAGAGAGAAAATGAGAGAGAGACGAGAGAGCGAGAGAGAGAGAAGACACTAATAGTAGTAGTATTAGTAATAGTAATATTAGTAGTAGCATAGTAGTATAGTTGTAGTAGTAGTAGTTAGTAATAATAATAGTAGTAGTAGAGTAGTAGTAGTAGTAGTAGTAGTAGTAGTAGTAGCAATAGCTAGTAGTTGGTAGAGTAGTAGGTAGTAGTAGTAGTAGGAGTAGTAGTAGTAGTAGTAAAGAAGCACCAGCCAAGGGAGCAACGTTTTCGACTGGATGAGGTGGCCGTATATACTTCTCCCTGTCAGGTACTGCCATCCTATGTCTCAGGGTATAAAGATATTCCGCCCACAACCACGATATAGTCTGGCCTGGAACTACCAGCTACTGTTAGTGTAGAGCGGCTATAGTGTAGATAATATAGAGAGGTAAATAAGGATGTAATTAAGTAAATAGTAGATATGTAATAGTTAGTATGGTTGGATGCCACAGTCAGTAGCGACCGAAGTTGGGGGCTACTGAATTCGTGGAACCTCGTATATCATAAAAAACATGGGGTGGAGGTATCGTAGTAGTAGTTAGTAAATAAAAAATTAAAAAAATAGTAGTAGTAGTAGTAGTAGTAGTAGTAGTAGTAGTAGTAGTAGTAGTAGTAGTAATAGTAGGGTAGAGTAGTAGTAGTAGTAGTAGTAGTCGTAGTAGTAATAGTAGTTAGTAGTATAGTAGTAGTTAGTAGTAGTATGTAATAGTTAAATAGTAGTAGTAGTAGTAGTGAGTGGTGTTCGTTGGGTGAAAGCATTATTATATAAAACCAATTCATGTGGTTAAACTGAGAGAGATAAAAGCTTCTTGATAATGCATAGATTGTATTATTAATGAATTAACTATTATATAGGGATACATTGTGCCATATTATCCTGATCAGAGGACTCATTATACATAGTCTTAATAGTGCAGCGGATATGTGTATAATATCAGAACGATTGTGGGTTGGTTTTAAAAGCACAAAATTGGCACAGTTTCATGCAAGAACAATCAATGATTGTGGCTATAGTGCCAGCCAGATTTTAGGTTGTATAGGAAATATGGGCAAAAATCCCAAGATGGCCGCCACGCTGGTTGTGAAATTTTGAATCGCAATATCTTTGCCAATTAAATTGACATAGAAAGTTGTATAAGGGTGTCTATCACCTATGTTTCATTAGAAGAAACTGATTAAACACTCAGATTGAACATAACCTGCTCCAGTGGTTAGTATAAGTGAACATGGACTGCCAAAAATGTGCCGATTTTATGCCAGCGATAATCAATTCGACCTAATCGATCAGAATGTCGTTTGAAGATACACCCCACCAGGGCGTAGCTAGGCACCATGGGCATTGGGGCGGTAGGCTGTAGCCCCGATGTTTTATGAATAGCCCCGGATACTCAAATCCTTTTTTATTATATTTTTTTCTCTCACAAATTAAGATAAACGCTCTGGACTGGGCCACATCAAATTTTGTAAAGAAATAGATATTTGGTTCGATGTTACTTAGCGTAGCTGATGGAATCCTTTTATGAGCAGGGACATGAGAGGTGGAAAGAACAGAGGAGATGAGGAGTGCATGACAAGAGGAGACACCAAAAGACCTTTGGAGAGGTGAGAAGAGAATATCAGGGAAGACGACACAAGTTAACAGAAGTGCATTTTTTCGGGAAAGGGGGTGGGCCCCCAATTTTCATGTGTCATTGGCCAGTCCTTTGTGATGTAAAAAAAAAAAAGTAATTGCTAAGACAGAGGTTGGTAGATTCAGTATTGAACAAAGCATGGGAATATACCAATCTATAGACTGCTTCATCACGCCAAAGCTCGACGTCTTTTTCTTAGGGTTTACTCCTACTGATGAAAATACGACTATAACGGAAGTTGAACCCCAACTGAGATTGTTCTTAATTTTATTTAATTTCATGTTTCGAAAATTATCCGAAGTAAATTTACCGGAGCTTTTGATAGAAGCACAGTGTCGCACATCTTAATTCATTATACTCATAAATAAAGTGAAAATTATCCTGTTAAAAAATTTTAAGATCTCTAGGCAGGGCTCATGCCACCAATGTTTCAAGATCCTAAATATCGCCCTGCACCCCACGTCCTTTCATTAAGAGTTCATTAAGATCAAAATAGAATCAAGTCCAAACATCAGTTAATTACTTTTATAATAAGTAATAACAATTAAAACATGTTGCAAAATTTTCTGCTGGGAAACTGTCAATAACCTTTTATCAAGCTTCAAAAAACAATAGTTTTAAACATACATTCATTAGAAATCATGACCAGAAACCATACACAATAATACTTCTTGATGAAAAAACAATTAAGCACTTTTGTACAACACAATGGTAACAACAAAATTATCCGTCGTGAAAACAAACAGAACTTCACATACACAAATTTAATTCCCATGTTGTGATGAATAACAATACAATGTAAGACACAGCACCATATTGTGAGTACATGTAGCCGTTGAATGAAAACACACAATTCTGAATATAAATAGCAATATTTTGATTGGATCCATTGAATGTCGAGGTTTTGTTGCATATCTCTTCTGACTATCGTGCAGCTCGCCTAGGCATATTGCTTCATCGTCGTAGTCATCCAAGGTGCCGCTTCAATGATACCTCCAACATCATTTCAAGCTCAGCATCACATTTCGACCCTGCTTAAATGCAGAAGAACCGGGTATATTGGCAAGTAGCCTTATCGCAAGCTGTGAGTGAATCGACCAGACTGTTTCAACGCCAAAATCACGAAAAGCCGTCACTTTAGAGCTGGACGAGATCTACAGACGAAACACCGGGGCAAACGTTATCGTCGTATGTTTCGGTATCTTCAATGAAACCACTCTAAGTTCAGCCAGTGCTATGCCATGGGACAACTTGTCAGATGGCCTATGTTAGATCTTCTCACTCCTCGTGCTAGCATTGATAACTTACAAGGGAATGTGGCATGATACCGTGCATCCAGAGCTACAAGGTCGCCGCTGCTAAGTTTCCTTTCTACTTCTCATCCTGCAATTTGATTGCACAACGCTTCCGTTCGTTGCTGTGCCTGGCATTCATTGCATATGTAGTGGTTGCTCTTTCGGACGCTGTGCTGGTCATAGAAAAAGAATGTGTTTTTTCTGGTTTGATCGCGAGATCCACAGTAATGTGCGAGGAACCTTGGCGGGTATAGTGGGACTGCTTGCTGGTCTTCGACTCAGGTTTCAGACGTGACATGTTGATTCCACTCTGGCTATAACGGAATAGATGAGCACTTCAATCTTCATGAATTGTGCAATGGGCTTCGTCGCGCTTCCAGTGTATTTCCAATACCAGTAGCGCCCTACACACCGAGTTGTGATATGTCAAACTGGCAATAGGTGTTTTTTCATTCCCTGAAAATTGTCTAATTGTCGCCCAGCTGTACTTGTAAACCTGCGCAAACACTAGCTTTCCTTGATTTTGCTGGGCAATGGTGAGCACTCAGACGTAACACTTGGCAAAGAAGACCACATTGTCCAGTTAATAGTTTGGATCAGCGTAACCCACTGATGATGGATCCATGGATAAGCTTACATTTCCTTCTTGGCCGAAATGTTCAAACTGGTTTTGCTGCATTCATCTGAAATGCAGTGTGACATTGTAAATGTTCATATCATAAATGTGGTCCTATTGGAGCCCAGTGCTCATGGCTATGAACATAAAAATATTATCATCCAAATAAACATGCGAATTAGATTAACTCAGAATTAATTAGCGCGCTACACAAAATCTACACATTTTGGCAGTCTATTCAATTTATACTAAGAAATGGAGCACGTTTATGTTCAATTCGAGTGTTTAATCAGTTTCGATGGCGTATGAAAACATAGCTTAGCCACCTATACAACTTTCTTATGTCAAATTATTGGCAAGATATGCGATTTCAAAATTTCACAACCAGCGGTGGCGGCCATCTTGGATTTTTGGCCATATTTCTAGAACAACGAAAATCTGGCTTGGCACTATAGCCAAAAATCAATTGATGTGTTCTGGCATGATTGTGCAATTTTGGTGCTTTTTACCACCAAACCAACAATCGTTTCACACATTGATGCACTATAACACCATGTTAACCTAATCATTCCCTTTATACGGTTCACTGCATAATCCATAACTTTGAACTTTAAACTATAAACTTTTAATTCATAACGTATCACTTTATAATCATTCCTTTATACGTCAGTCCATCAAAACGAGAAAAACCCCGGAATTAATTAGCATTTATGTCTATTCTCCATTTGCTAGTTCTGTCCTATGATATAGTAACGGTATATTATGTTTAACCTTTTACCTTTGATTTTTCTCATCTATATGTCTTGGTTTACCTATGGTACTCTAATTTCAGCAGTTACTATAATGCCCTCGCCGGTTTAGCTGGTTAAATACCAGATTGAGGGAAGAAGCCATTAACTGTGATTGATTAGTGATGGCTTCATTGATTCCTGAGTTCATAGCAGTTATAATACGTTTCTAACTCTATGGTGTCTTATGCTTGAATTACAGAGAGGGCAACATTCATCCGTTGCTGCAGGAACAGAGAGGACACAGGGAAGGAACATACTAGTGAGTCTTGATCCGAGGGTGGAATACAGGAAGTTACCCAGCTAGTGTACCACCATAGTGATGATTAACTTAGGCAGGGAAGATGACACAAAAACCTACATAAGCTTTCCTTCCAGCTGAAAAAATAACGGATAAATTAGGGTAGACATCCTACGTTATAACCGCTGAAATAGCCGGTAGAAAAAGGTGTTCGTTGGTTTGATAGAAAGAAACGAGAGGCGGGTCATGGTGTTGTACGCAAAGGACATTATTAATTAACCTCACAAGGGCGCAGTTGACTCTATCAGTCGGCCTGGAGCAGCCATAGATGGAGGTGTGGCGCTATTTCTGTCACTATTCTAAAGGGTTTTTACTGCACACTCAAGGTCCCGTACAGGAAATAGTTTGTACAAATGGTATATAAATACTACGAGTGTGTGCGTTGGTTTAGCTGTGGTGGGGACCTGCCGAGAAGTTGTAGTCAAAAAGATTAAACAAGAATAAAGTAAATCGTTTCCAGACCCATTTTTTCTATCCCATAAGTATGTTTAAAAAAGTTCTTCAAAAAAACACTCATCATAAAAGAAAATAATTAAGTCCAGCCTTATTTCCGTACAAGCATGCGAACTTCGTAAAAAAGCGAGGGAGAAAAATTTGCCCCAGTCCAGCCGCCGCGAGTATATACTGATGACGTCACAGTAAGGGTTTCATCGAGAGGAGAGATGATGGAGTTCTTCAAGAATTCTGAAATTATTCACTCTACATACCAGCCCTCAGGCCTTCATGTAGCACTGCTCACTCCTGCCTTCCACTCCTAAAATAATTACTGCTGATGAGCAGTTTTATTTTTGAATGACTTCCCTTCGCCCCCCCCCCCTCTATCTCTCTCTCTCTCTCTCCTCTCTATCTCTCTCTATCTTCTCTCTCTCTCTCTCTTCTCTCCTCTCTCTCTCTCTCTCTCTCTCTCTCTCTCTCTCTCTCCTCTCTCTCTCTCTCTCTCTCTCTCTCTCTCCTCTCTCTCTCTCTCTTCTTCTCTCTCTCTCTCCTCTCTCTCTCTCTTCTTCTCTCTATCTCTTCTCTCTCTCTCCACCCTCCCTCCCTCCCTCCCCCCTCCCTCTCTTCCTCTCTCTCTCTTCTCTCTCTCTCTCTCTCTATCTCTCTCTACTTCTCTCTCTCTCTACTCTACTCTCTCTCTCATCCCTCTCCTCTCCTCTCTCTCTCTACCTCTCTCTCTCTCTCCTCTCTCTCTCTCTCCTCTCTCTCTCTCTCCTCTCTCTCTCTCTCCCTCTCTCTCTCTCTCTTAATGTACTGCCTCTCCCACAAAGGAGCACCATACTCCTGCCTCGTTTTAGTCAGGGCCAACACCACACAGCAGTACAGTAAAGAGTGTGGTGTTGGTGGGGGCTTGTTGTGGCGTGCCATCACATGTTGGACGTTCTGGTGGTTCTGACAGTGGCGTATATAGCTACGGGGGGGCATGGAAGGGGAACGTGTCCCCCCATTGAGAATCCTCGGACCCCCCCCAGGTGCTCCCCACGGGCCATGGCTACTGTATCTGTATAATGCTCTAATACCACCACAGATCTGATATTTAGAATATACTACCCTGGATGTGGATCAGAGTGGCACTGAACGCCGCTTCCTAGGCCTCCCCCCCCCCCTGACCGCCCACATTGATAGATACCGAGCTACATAACAGCTAAACAAAGCAATCAGTCCTGAACAACCACAAAACTTACGTAGCAAAAATAAGAAAAATGATGATATCCTACCCACGATCCTCTGCGCCGTGTTAATGAGTTTGAAGCACTAATGAACCCTATTAATAGAAGCTTTCAAAGAAATACTACAAAACTTTGCCAACACTATTACTAACTCGCATTCATATCATTCAAGACTTAGATAACAGTACAGGTCAAGAAGTATTGATCAAAGGTCAGAAGATCAGGGTGTGGAAGGAAATAAGGACAAGGTTTAGGTTGAAGCAGCGTTGAACAGAGTTGTGATATGATTGAGTATAGCAGTACGAGACACAGGTCGAGGGCGCGGTCAGCATCAGGCAGGAGTGTGGCGAGGCAGCTGGGAGGAGGCAACAGTGGTGTCGCTACGGGGCCCCCCATGAGAAATAGGTAATCCCCTCACTGGACATGGCTGCCAGTATTTTGTATATGCCTCCAATACCCACACTTATCAGATCCGACGCACCCACCAACCACACCACCACACGGATACGCCACCACACCACACACGCAGACGCCCCACCACACCACACCACACAGGATACGCCCCACCACACCACACACGCAGACGCCCCTACCACACAACACACACCCGGAGACGCCCCACCACACAACAACGGGAGACGCCCCACCGCACACCAACACGGAGACGCCAACCACCACACCACACACAGAAGACGCCCCACCCCCCACACCACACACGGAAAACGCCACACACACACCACACCACACCACACACGGAGACGCCACACCCCACACCACACAAGGAGACGCACACAACCACACCACACCCGGAGAAAAGCCCCACCACACA
The DNA here is from genome assembly GCA_016584305.1 of Chionoecetes opilio. Lineage (NCBI taxonomy): Eukaryota > Metazoa > Arthropoda > Malacostraca > Decapoda > Majidae > Chionoecetes > Chionoecetes opilio. Next base: position 6,008 of record JACEEZ010025920.1, on the reverse strand, counting down.
CCATACGGAGACGGCCCACCACCACACCACACACGCAGAACGCCCACCACCACACCACACACGCAGAAGCCACACCACCACACCACACACGAGACGCCCCACCACACCCACACAACGCCGACGCCCACCACACACCACACAAGCAGGACGCCCCACACCACACCACACACGCAGAGGCCCCACCACCACACACACACGCAGACGCCCACCACCACACCACACACGCAGACGCCCCACCACCACACCACACACGAGAAGCCCCACCACCACACCACACACGCAGACGCCCCACCACAAACCACACACGCAGACGCCCCACCACAAAACCACACACGGAAACGCCCCACCACCACACCACAAACGAGGACGCCCCACACACCACACCACACACGAGACGCCCCACCACCAAACACACACGGAGACGCACCCACGCCACACCAACACGGAGAGCCCACCACCACACCACACACGGAGGACGCCCCACCGCCACACCACACACGGAGACGCCCCACCACACACCACACACGGAGGTACGCCCCACCGCCACACCACACACTGGAGACGCCCCACCACCACACACACAAGGAGACGCCCCCCCACCGCCACACCAAAAACGGAGACGCCCCACCACACACACCGACACACGGAGACGCCCCACCGCCACCACCACACACCGAGACGCACCCCCACCCCACCACCACACCACACACGGAGACGCCCCACCACCACACCACACACGACAACGCCCCACCACACACCACACACGAGACGCCCCCACCACACCACACACGGAGACGCCCCACCACCACACACAACGGAGACGCCCACCACCACACCCCACACGGAGACGCTCACCACAACACACACCAGGAGACGCCCCACCACCACACCACCACACGGAGGACCCCCACCACCACACCACACACGGAGGACGCCCCACCACCACACCACACACGGAGACGCCCCAACACCACACCACCACACACAGAGACGCCCAACCACCCACAACACACCGGAGGACGCATTTACCACAACCACACACGGAGACGGCCCACCACCACAACACACACGGAGTACGCCCCAGACAACCACACCACACACGGAGACGCCCCACCACACAACACACACGGAGACGCCCCAACCGCCACACCACACACGGAGGGGACGCCCACCGCCACACACACAGACGAGACGCCCCACCCCCACACCACACACGGGAGACGCCCACACCGCCACACACACACGGAGGACGCCCCACCACACCACACACGGAGACGCACCACCACACCACACACTGGAGGACGCCCCACCACCACACCACACACGCGAGACGCCCACCTGCCACACCACAGACGGAGACGCCCCACCGCCCCAACACACACGGAGACGCCCCACCCCCACACCACACACGGAGACGACCCAACCACACCACACACGGAGACACTCCACCGCCCACCACACACGGAGACGCCACCGCCCACACCAAACACGGAGACGCCCCACGCCACACACACAAGGAGACGCCCCACCGCCACACAACACACGCAGACGCCCCACACCACCACACCACACACGGAGGACGCCTCACCACCACACCACAACAGAGACGCTTCTACGCCACACCGACACGGAGACGCCCCACCGCCACACCACACAGGCAGACGCCCACCGCCACACACAACGGAGACGACTCCACCGCCACACCACACACGGAGACGCTCCACACCCCACACACACGGAGACGGCCCCACCCCGCCCACACCACAAACGGAGACGCCCCACCACCACACCACACACGAGACGCCCACCGCCACACCACACACGAAGACGCCCCACCACCACACCACACACCGGAGGACGGCCCACACCGCCACACCCAACACGGAGTACGCCCCACCACCACACCACACACGGAGACGGCCCACCGCCACACCACACACGGAGAGCCCACACACCACACCACACACGAGACGCCCCACCACACACCAACACGGAGACGCCCCACCACCACACCACACACGAGACCGCCCCACACACCCACCACCACGGAGGACGCCCCACCACCACACACACACACGGAGACGCCACACCACCACACCACACACGGAGACGCACACCACACCACACACGGAGAGCCCCACACCACACACACACGAGACGCCCCACCCACAACACACGGAGACGCCCCCACACACCACACCACACACGGAGACGCCCCACCACCCACACCACACACGGAGGACGCCCCACCACCACACACACACGGAGACGACCACACCACCACCACCCACACACGAGGGACGCCCCACCACCACAACCCCACACACGGAGACGCCCACCACACCACACACGGAGGACGTCCCACCGCCACACCACACACGGAAGACGCCCACCCACACCACACACGGAGACGCCCCACCACCACACCACACACGGAACGCCACCGCCACACCACACACGGAAGACGCCCCACCACACCCACACACGGAGACGCCCCAACCACACCACAACGGAGATGCCCCCCCCCACCACCACACCACACACGGAGGACGCCCCACCGCCACACAATCACAGACGGCGACGGCCCACACGCCACACCACCACACGGAGACGCCCCCACCCCAACACACACGGAAGACGGCCCCACCACCACACCACCACACGGAGACACTCCACCGCACACCACCACACGGGGGACGCCCCACGCCACACCCACCACACCGGAGAGCCCCACAACACGCCACACCACCACGGAGAGCCCCACCGCCACACCACCCACGCAGACGCCCCACCACCACACCACACCACGGAGACGCCCTCACACCCACCACACACGGAGGACGCTCCACCGCCACACCACCACACCGGAGACGCCCCACCGCCACCACCAACACACGCAGAAGCCCACAGCACACCGCACACGGAGACGCTCCCACCGCCACACCACACGCGAGGACGCCCCACCACCACCCCACCCCGGAGACGCTCCACCACACAACCACCACACGAGACGCCCCACACCACACACACACGGAGACGCCACACCGCCACACCAAACACACGGAGACGAACCACCGCCACACCACACACGCAGACGCCCCACCACCAAACCACACACGGAGACGATCCACAACAACAACCACACACGGAGACGCCCCACCACCACACCACACACCCCCCGAGACGACCCACAGCCACACCACACACGGAGGACGGCCCCACCACCACACCACACACGGAGACGTCCACCGCCCACCACACACGGAGACGCCCCCACCGCCCACACCACACACGCAGACGCACACGCCACACAACACACGGAGAGCCCCAACCACCACCACAAACGGAGACGCTCCACCGCACACCACACACGGAGACGCACCACAACCACACCAAAACCGGAGACGCTCTACACCACACCACACACGGAGACGCCCCACACCACACCACACACGGAGACGCCACGCACACCACACACGGAGACGCCCACCGCCACACCACACACGCAGACGCCCCCACAACCACACCACACACGGAGACGCCACACCACCACACCACACTACACACGGAGACGCCCACCACACCACAACACACACGCAGACGCCCCACCACCAAAACCAACACGGAGACGCCCACCGCCACACAACACACGGAGGACGCCCCAACGCCACACCACACACGTAGGGACGCCCAACACACCAAACACGAGACGCCCACCGCCACACCACACACGGAGACGCCACACCACACACACACGGAGACGCACAAACCACACCCACAACGGAGACGCACCACCACACCACACACGGAGACGCCCCACCACCACACCACACACGGAGCAGCCCCAACCACCACACCACACACGGAGACCCCCAACAACACACCACACAAGGAAACGCCCCACCCCCCCCGCCACACCACACACGGAGACGCCCCACACACCACACAGCAGACGCCCACCACAGCACACACGCAGCGCCTCACACACACCACCGCTCTCTCGGAATGCCTGAGCTTCTCTTACCCATAGTGCCCCCCCATACACAGCCTTGCCCCAGGTTGGCCCACCCATTGATAGCTACCCTACTAGCCAGCCAGGTGCCGAGCTTCCCTACGCACCCTTCTCACGCGCTCCTGGCTGCAGAAATATTGTGTTGTTATCCTTCCTCAAGTTGGGAGATATTATTGTCTTCCCTACACTTTCATCACTCTCCTTCTCTCTTTTCCCAAACTTTCCTCTTCACGTGTGTATTCTTCCCTCCTCTTGTCGCTATCTGTAAAGACAGTGGCTTGAACTTTTTTTTTCTCTCTGTCTCTACGACTGTCTCCACTTGACCAGCTGTTTCTCTGTCTCCACTTGACCCAGCTGTTTATCTGTCTCACTTGACCAGCTGTTTCTATGTCTCCACTGACAGCTGTTTCTCTGTCACCACTTAACCAGCGTTTCTCCGTCTCCACTTGACCAGCTGTTCTCTGTCTCCCACTGACCAGCTGTTCTCTGTCTCACTTGCACCAGCTGTTTCCTGTCTCCACTGGACCAGCTGTTTCTCTGTCTCACTTGAACAGCTGTTTCTCTCGTCTCCACTTGACAGCTGTCTCTCTGTCTCCACTTGACCAGCGTTGCTCTGTCTCCACTTGACCAGCTGTTCTCTGTCTCCACTTGACCAGCTGTTTATCTGTCTCACGATAACAGTGTTCTCTGTGACACTTGACCAGTGTGTCTCCTGGCTCCACTTGACCAGCGGTTCTCTGTCCCACTTGAACAGTCTGTTTCTCTGTCTCGACTTGACCAGCTGTTTCTCGTCTCAAATTAGACCAGCGTTCTCTGTCTCCACTGACCAGCTGCTTATCTGGCTCCACTTGACCCCAGGGGCTTGGTTGGTTCTCTTTTTTCTTGGGGGTTTTTCTTTTCACTTGACAGCTGTTTCTCTGTCTCCCACTTGGACCAGCTGTTTCTCTGTCTCCACTGACCACTGTTCTCGGTCTTCACTTCGACCAGCTGTTCTCTTTCTCCCACTTGACCAGCTGTTCTCTGTATCACTTGACCAGCTGTTCTCTGTCGCATGACCAGCTGTTCTCAGGCCCCACTTGAGCAGCTGTTTCCCTGGCCGCACCAAGTACTTCCCTCGCCACAACAGCAGAGTCAACAACATTAACTAATATTCATTGATTTTTACATCACGAGGACTGGTCAAGAGTTTAGAAAAAAGGAATAAAAAAGCCGCCCCAAAGTAGAGCTAATAGGGATAAAACATAATTCATTTCAAATATTATAGTTTTATGTCATACTATAGATGTAGACTACAGGTTTATTCTGATGATAAATATTCAATGAGATCAATTAATGTTAGCGTACATCTTTACAACTCTGGATTTAGATCATATTTTTAACACTACTTCATCCCCACGTACACCCTCCATCCGCCCCTCTCTCTTCCTCCTACATAGACTCCTATTTCTATCCCACCGTTAAATGAATAAGTTATTGTTACAGCCTGGATCCCACCCTTGTATATATGCACTCTTCAATGTCCCTTCAGTCGGTCAAATCATGTGAATTAAGACGCTGTATATAAGGCCCTCACAATTCATTACCTTTTCCCATCAGATATTCCAAATCCTTCCTTTCTTAGTTATTTCTCATTGTAGCCTCATTGTAGCCATAACAAACCCATATACTTCATACACTGTCATTGTTCTCATGCCTGTATTCACATGATCAGCAGCTCTAGTAACCTTTGCAATACACCTTCACACACACACTCATTGCAATACACCTTCACACACACTCATTGCAATACACCTTCACACACTCATTGCAATACACCTTCACACACACACACACACTCATTGCAATACACCTTCACACACACACACTCATTGCAATACACCTTCACACACTCATTGCAATACACCTTCACACACACACCCTCATTGCAATACACCTTCACACACTCATTGCAATACACCTTCACACACACACGCATTGCAATACACCTTCACCACCC
>JACEEZ010025918.1:30000-32500 GCA_016584305.1 Chionoecetes opilio | reverse complement strand
ATTCAGTAGATAAATCCTTCTTTTCTTCTCGTACTCCTCATAAAATTCCTTCTTCAGTAGGTAGTGTATATCCTCTCACCGGGAAGCTCTTACTCTTCCTCACAGGGTAGAAGAGACTGCAAATGGGAAGTCCTTTACGAAAAGACTCCACCGATTCTTTGTTCCTGGGTTCTGTTGCAGCCTGGAACCTTCTTACCAAAACACAGTGGTCTGGAAACGTCGTGAGTCTTCCAGGAATATTGTGGGCTGCCTGGAAGCTGTATAGTTCTTTTCCAGAGCTAGAAATCGCTGGAAACCTTCACATTTTCTTTCCAGGTGGCAGAGAGGACTGGAAAAACACTAGTCTCTCTCTGTGTCTAATTTCTTCCAGGGATATTCTGGGCTGCCTGGAAGCTGTACAGTTCCTTTCCAGACTTGGAGGGAACTGGAAACCTTCAATTCATATTTCCAGTTGGCAGAGAAGAGCTGGAAAAACACTAGTCTCTCTCTGTGTCTAATTTCTTCCAGGGATATTCTGGGTTGCCTGGAAGCTGTACAGTTCCTTTCCAGAGCTAGAAATCGCTGGAAACCTTCACATTTTCTTTCCAGAGGGCAGAGAGAGCTGGAAAAACACTAGTCTCTCTCTGTGTCTAATTTCTTCCAGGGATATTCTGGGTTGCCTGGAAGCTATACAGTTCCTTTCCAGAGCTAGAAATCGCTGGAAACCTTCAATACTTCTTTCCAGGTGGCAGAGAGAGCTGGAAAAACACTAGTCTCTCTCTCTATCTCTATTTATATCTCTCTTCCAGCAAAACACAACGAGGAAGTCAGTAACAGAAGCTATTTTTCCAGGTGCTTTCCAGGTTCCAGCGAGGCGGGTGTCTGGACAAGCCTCACCGCAGGGAAATCAACCCAAATGCGGACAGACACCTTCCAGGATATTTTCTGGAAGAGTTAGAAAGTCCAGATATGTTTTTCCTTTCATCCTTCTTTTCCAGTTTCCAGACGGTGGTGGAGGGGGGTTTAGACGCCTGGAAAGTCAAAGAATCTCCATATACACTCAGATTCCAGTCCTAGATCTCATGCATCAGTTCAAGATTCCAGATTCCAGGTTCCAGTTTCCAGACGGTGGAGGAGGAGGGTTTAGACGCCTGGAAAGAGTCAAGGAATCTCCATATACACTCAGATTCCAGTCCTAGGAATCCTCATGCATACAGTCAAGATTCCAGTATTCCAGGATTCCAGTTTCCAGGCGGTGGAGGAGGGGGATTTAGATGCCTGGAAAGTCAAAGAATCTCCATATACACTCAGATTCTAGTACTAGGAATTCTCATACATACAGTTAAGATTCCAAGATTCCAGTATTCCAGGATTCCAGGATTCTATAGCTAAGAGGTTTCCAGACGTGGCAAGACAAGGATTCCATAAATATGATGTTAGCAAGTGCCAGTCGACGATTCCAGACCTTCCAGTTTCCTCCACAATTCCAGGATTCCAGGAATAGGCCTTTACCTCCCTTGTCAACGGCGCTCATGTATATTAAATTCCATCGTAGAGAGAGACTCAATTCCTGTTGTGTTCTCTCTTTCTCTCTCTGTGTCTCTGTCTCTCCCTCGCTCTCTGTCTCTTTTTACTCTATAGCTGATCTCTTTATCGTTTCCCCTCTTCGCTATCTCCCCTTAGTGTGAAGGCGAGAAGCTTAGGGAGGGGGGGGAGGAGGGAAGGGGAAGGGGCGGGGAGAGGGGAAATAGGGTATGTAATCATGCTAGGAGGAGGAGGGGAAAAAATAAGTATCAGATTTTCTTCAAAGAGAGGCAGGATTTAGAGTGAGGGGAAACGAGGGAAGGCTAGATAGGTGGTAGGGGGGGCAGGGGGGGAAGGGGAGGGGGGCAAGGCTAAACAGGGGGCAAGGGGGGGGCAAGGGGAAATGTAGAATATAAAGGGGTGTTTTTCCCCTCTAAAAAGCACACCCAATATCAGAAAACTGGAAATTATGGATTTTGAAAAAGGGGAAAATTTTTTTGGAACGTAGGAAGAGAGGGAAATGAAAGAGAAGAAGAGATTTAAAAAACGTTTCTGATGTAACGTTTGGTCTTACTGTGTGAGGGGGGGGGGGGGTTAATGGGGGGGGGGTTAATGGGGGGGGGGTAAGGGGGGGGGTTTAAGGGGGTATAGGCCTTGAAAGGACCCTTAGCTTTTGAATGAAGGTTTAGTGACGTCTAAACGGGGGGGGGGGGAGGGAGGGGAGAGGGGGGGGGATGGGATGGAGAGGGAGGGGAGGAGGGAGAGAGAGGGGAGAGGAGGGAGATGAGGAGAAAGAGAGAGAGAGAGAGAGAGTGTGTGTGTGTGTGTGTGTGTGTGTGTGTGTGGGGTGTGTGTGTTGTGTGTGTGTGTGTGTGTGGGTGTGGGGGGGGGGGGGGGAGGGAGAGTATTAGTAGCTCGGGGAGAAACGTTTTTTGTGGGGAGCGTTGGCTGGAAAAACGTTTGAAGTGTCTTAGATGACGTTTTTAAGGTAATTCTG
>JACEEZ010025918.1:15000-22500 GCA_016584305.1 Chionoecetes opilio | reverse complement strand
TGGCAACCCTGGTTCACTGTAACATTGCCTTGGCAGTGGCAACCCTGGTTCACTGTAACATCAGGGTTGCCAGATAGTGGGGCGGGTTTATGGCCAAATTAACTGTGAAAAAAGTATTTACATTTTTATATTTTGAGTATTTAAATACAATGTATTTATAAATATTTATAAATAATATACATTTATAAATACACAAATGTATTTAAATACGTATTTAAATACAATGTATTTAAATACTGCCCAGCTCGTGACTACAGCCACAAAACGTCACACATTGTATGTTCCTTTCTGTGCAAGGGCACGTTTAGGTACTCCTACATGATGTTGGGCATCTGCATGGCGGGGGCAGGTCATCGGGCCTGCACGATGCTGGCAGTGTCACTGGTGTTATGCCAACACCCGGTGCTTCATACCCATACTGGCGTGGCTCTGGTTTGGTGATTGCAGGAGTTGGGGCTGGCAACCACATCTTACACTGCAGATATGCTCGCTTTATGTGTTCTCGCAGCGTTGATGAACAGCACACCAGCTGGTTGAAGTCCAGTTCTTTGTTGGAGTTGTGGCAATGCTCCCATCGATAGTCATCGAAAGTGGAACAGTCGGTCTTCTTTACTCCAGACACAAGGAACTTTTCAGCCTTGCTTGTTATCTGTGGTGACAGTTCTTCTGCACCAAACCCTTCCAGCAGGGAGAGATCCATGGAGGCTTTCAGGCCAGACAGCTTTGGACCCACCTTGCTGGTACTGTCGCAACCGCTGAGAGCATCAATGGCTGGGAGACACGACACCAAACCGTTGTCCAGCTGATCAACCAACAGTTGGACTGGCACAGTTTTCTTTGTTTTCCGGTTACCAAGCTTCCCGTACAGCTGTTGTAGCTGCCAGGTTTTGTTGAAGTGGAAGATCAGGTTGACAAAGACATCTGTGTCAGGTGAGTCAACCAAGACTGATGGAACCCCGGGTTTCACAACACCAGCATTAATAGGGAACATATTAATGATGGGGATAAACACCTACATGACACAATCCCTACCAACCGCAAGACTGTTTTCGTGAAACGTACTTCTACTCCGTTCACAGCGAAGAAATCGATGGCGAAAAAGGATGCTGCAGAAACGCTTAGGTACATTGACTATGCTAGAGAAAGAGGGCACAGCATGCTAGAACTCCTGAAGTATGACTTGACCAGCACATCCCAGTTCCTCACCACTGAATGTAAAGATGCCATCAACTTGAAGAAGGCCGATTAAAGCCTCCTTAGCCAGGGAACTTGTCAGTAAACTCCCACAGCAGACGAGGAATGTAAAGAGTGACGCTCAGATGACAGTAGTGGACTTCATGGCACTTGTGTGTAAACTACCCATGAAAAAGATGGGCCTTCACACATTCGGGGAATTGGCTGAGAGTCTTTCCAACAACATTCTTGCCACAGGCTCCGAGGCCACAAGAAAAGACATTATTTTTTATGTTTATCAAAAATCCTCAATCAAGCAAATGGAACGGTCACAGAGAAGTTCTTCAGAACAAATCACTATCACCATTAGGCCTGACAATCAGAAACTCCCTGTCGATCTTGATATGTTCTGGAGCGCAATGTTGAACAGAGTTCGGTTGCAGGAGTATGTCTTCAAGTGGCTGCTGCAGAAGGTCGAGGCGGACAAGGAGATCTTCTTTGGAGGAGTATATGTAGTCCGGTTGCCAACAGTAGTCAGTCCTTATGTCAACCCAGAAATGGTTGGTGCTATAAGGCTTTGTGGTATATTTGTGAAGGTTGAAGCACGCTGAATACAAATCCACCTCCTGCCAGAGCGGCAACTTAGGAGAAAAAATTTTATGAGCATAAATCCAAGATGGCCGCTGACGCGATTGTGTAAAACAGTAAATCGCCAATATCTTTTGATATAATGAAGCTAGAGAGATACATTTAGTGTCTACACAAAAGTTTTCATATATAAGGAACACAATGGAAGTGGTAAACAGTTCCTAGGATGTTGCAAATTGACAGTAATCCAAGATGGACTCCAGTTTATATCTGCAATCAATCATATTTGAAATATGTTTTCTTAAGCTTTAGGCTTAATAGTTAAGGCCGCCAACCCAACAGGTAAATGTACCCACAACTATTCTTTGGTAGAGGATGTATTTGATTTAACTCTTTATTTTAAACAATAAACGAATGTCATCTTCAAAAGAAAATTGATTATTCTAAATTGCTTTGACTATAGGATGGACATCAAATTGAGTCAAGTACACTGCTTTTGGAAACAAGTATATTTTTCACATAGCAACTTTGCTGATATTGCAATGAATGTATACGTATCCAGTGAAAGTATACGTTACGTATACTTTCGTGTAATACGTTAGTACTCGAGAGGGTCAAGGAAATGGTCACGGATAATATCCTCTACTCCTGCTTCGTCGTCATCACCAGTGCCGTGAACATCAGGAACTTCAATTGCAACATTTTCACCCTCTTTCCTGGTTGGGTTGTGGTACTCGTCTGGCGACCCTCACAATGACAACACACTAGTAATGCACGAGAGTCCAGATGCACAGCAGCAGCAGTTTGCTTGTGAACATGCTTTTCTTGCAGCCGTGCACTGGCAGCTTATAACTTTCATTAGTTTAGGAGGAGCTGGCGGTCCACTGGCGATTTCTGAAGTGACAATCTTTTCATGATCAGACCTATACTTCGCTGCAGACTTACGGAACGTGAAACCTCATCATAGCTTGCAACCAGATCATGCTCGTGCAACAACCGTACAAGTTCGCCACTGCCAAATGTATGGTGCAGCATTAATGTTAGACCTAGCGTTCTCTGATTCTAGAATAACCCAATATGCTGTTGTATACATTGAGATAATGTCAGAGCAGCCTTGTCTTTTTTCCCTTTAGACGCTAAACTAGCAACTAGATTCAGAAGGGTTTCACTGGTACTGGCACGGGCATTGCATAGGTGAACTTGCTAAATGCATACACTCTCAGAAATAAGGGGTATATTAAGGGTCGAATTGTTACATCGCACCATCACTACCCTTTTTAAACCCTATGTCCAGGCTGGAGGGTAGATGCTGCCGATTATACCCTTCCTCTACCCTTTATCTACCCTTTTTAGACGAGAGGGCTGCAAAAGGGTATATTTGCGTCGATCCGAAAGGGTATATTTGTAAGGGTAGAAAAAGGGTAGCAGTATTTCATCACTACAAACACCCTTTTTCTACCCTTTTCCTGCCCTTCTTTTCTAAGAGTATAGTGGCTGGGCTTTGCTATTGCTCTAACCTCTAACCTCACCTTCTATACAAGCCAGTCAACACGATCTTCCTCTTCAAAAGAACTCTTCTCGGCAACAAGCGTCATACACTATGAAGCATACTTTCCGAAACCTACTATATTCGCACAACCTTCTCACTTCAAAATGACAAGTTTTTCACCAAAATAAAATGGCAAATTTGACAACATTTGTTTATCAGTAAATTGCCTTTGGTGACCTTGATAAAGCTCGTACAACTCAGATACAGTCCAAGTTTGCTCTCAGTTTAAATCGTTTCGTCCTTAAATCGTGCTTAAATCGTTCATTTCGTGTCCAACATTAGACAGCGCTGGATCTGATATGAGCGGTACACAATCAGGCGGCTTGGCAAGGGGTTTCCTGTATTTGTTGTAGCATCGCAGATACTATTGTGCATCTGCGGCTGGTAAGTCTACGGGACCAGCAAGGCGAGGAGTATATCTTGTGCCCATGCATCCCCACGACTCTCGCCTGTATCCAGGAGATGGTGTTTGAACGTCAGTTGCCCAGGTCGGGTAACAGTCTCACATTGGCATACTTTGTGCCATCTGTCAGGGTGACGATGGTCAATGGGGAGACAGTCTTCACCACATAATAAGCAATGTTGCCTTTAGTTAAACGTGGTTACTTGTGACCGTCGTCGCTTCACAGGTAGATCATATTCATCAGATTTCCGCTTTTTTGTGGGTTTCCTTCCCCTGTGATCCTTTGAAGTGTACGATGCTGCACAGGAGGCATGACGGCGTGGCTGTTGTGGGGGTTCAGTTGCTAGCTTTGCTTCAATGTCAAGATGAAGATGCAGAGAAAGGAACATACAATGTGTGACGTTTTGTGGCTGTAGTAAAGGCAAAAAGTGAAAATCCAAATAATTAAATTCCAAAATAGGAACACTGTGCAAAAGGCACAACAGGTCCTGTGATAAAGTGTCATACATATGTTGTGGCCTTGGTGGCACTGTACACCTGTAGTGCCTAACAGGCTGAAATAGGTTTTTGGCAATTATCTTAAAAACCATTGACTTTTGGATATGAAAATGTATTACTGACCCCCCATAATGTGGCCATTGGGCACATTTTGAGTGGTCGGGCAACCTCCCAGGTCCAACGGTTCTGTAGATACAGTCACGGCGGATGGTAGCACTGCGCTCAAAAAGGGCGTGGCCCAAAAATAAAGGGGCGTGGCCATTTCAGCTATTTCGCCGTCAGTGGGAAATGTGTTACCAACCAAATATTGTTCCTGGACCTTCAATTACTGGATTCTTGAAGAGTTTAGTTCTGGACATATATTTGCATACACCACCACCATGAGCTACTACAGTATATGTATATAAAAAAATAAAAAAAAAAAAAAAAAAATAAAAAAAAAAAATTTACTTTTTTGCAATTACTTTTTCTTAGCTGCAATATTAATTTTTTTGGGTTGTATATTTTTACGCTCAAATATATTTCTCAGAAGACTTTTATTCGCTATTTTTCCCAATATTTGTTTTCCTTATTTCTTTCTAATTTCATTTTTTGACGATTTTTGAAAAGATTTTTGACGAGATTTTTTTTCAGATCACTTTTTTTATCGTATTTTTTCCAATATATTTTTTTTCCTGTGTTGCTTTTGTGTATTTTTTAGTGTTGATAATTAGGTGTCGAGCGGAAGTCATAACGAGCGATTTGCCTTGACTTGAGCGAGAATTTCAAGAGTTATCGATCAAAGGTGTGTGTGTGTGTGTGTGTGTGTGTGTGTGTGTGTGTGTGTGTGTGTGTGTGTGTGTGTGTGTGTGTGTGTGTGTGTGTGGTGTGTGTGTGTGTGTGTGTGTGTGTGTGTGTTGTGTGTGGTGTGTGTGTGTGCGTGTGTGTGTGTATGTGTGTGGGGGGGGGGGGGGGGTATGTGTGCGTGTGTGTGCGTGTGTGTGGCGGTGGGTACGAAAGCATAACATAAAAAAATAATAATAATAATAATAATAACAATAATAATAATAGCAATAATAATAATAACAATAATATAATAAAATAATAATAATAATTAATAAAATAACAATAACAATAATAATAATAATAATAATAATAATAATAATAATAATAATAACAGTAGTATCATCATCATCATTATTATTATTATCCATGGTAATAATAATAACAATAATAATGATAATAAGAGTACTTTATACATAAAAAATCTGGTGTATAAAATAAAAACAAAAAAACAAAAAATATGACGGAAAAAAGAATATCAGGAAAAAAGTTAATTCCTCACTGTATCAAAATTGGAACCGAAATTAGAAAGAGCAAAATTCTTGAAAAAAAAAGTTATATATCATCAGAACCTGGCGTATAGAAATGTAATATAGGAAAGAGAGAGACAGAGAGAGACGGTCAGAGGTTATATGGAAAAGAGAGAGAAAGAGAGAGACAGAGAGAGAAAGAGAGAGATAGAGAGAGACATACGGACGGATAAATAGAAAGATAGAGATCATAGAACATAGAAAATATAGAAAAAAGAGAAACCGAGACAGACAGACAGATATAAAACCTATACTCCACAGGCCAGATAGGGTCCAACTGCCCCCCCCCCCCCCCCCCCGCCACAACTCTCCGAGGCCATAATATTTTGAAGCCCTGGGGTCTCCTAAAGTGGACAACAACTGGAAACAGAAAATAAGCATGGACTCACTCTCCCTAGTGGGCCCAATTTTTACTGTACCCTAAAAAATCGTGAATTTTCGATTGTGTGATGAAAGATACATGTCCATTCATTCCTGATATTCTGGCTCCTCACCATGGATTACACTGGGGGTGCTACAAGCGATCCACCATGACTTGGACAGGCTGAAACAACCAGCAGAAGACGGACCAAGAGAGGCTACAACATCCCACACGAGGCACATAAGTTCTAGAGACAAGATTTTGTTCAAACCAGACTGCCTATTTTGTGGTTCAGAAGGCAGGACAAAGGTGAAGGTGCATGGAAGCTGGTCAAGTCAGGGATTGAGCCAGTGCGAGTATGATGGTTGGAGGTCAGTAGTGGAGATGGCCGAGGAGAAACAGGGTGAAAAGCTCCTGACAAGAAAGAGTAAGAGGTCTTGATCTTTTTGCCCGTGAAGCGAATATCCACAGAAACTGCCGTATGAGTTACATGCACAGGGCAAAGAAATCCAGGTCCAACTGCACCCCCCCCCCCACAACTCTCCGAAACCGTAATATTTTGAGGCCCTGGAGTCTCCTAAAGTGGACAACAACTGGAAACAGAAAATAAACATGGGCTCACTCTCCCTAGTGGGCCCAATTTTTATGGTACCCGAAAAATCGTGAATTTTCGTCTGTGGCGCAACATATTTGGGTTCGCTGTCTTTACAGGCAATATCATCAGTAATATTAGGTAATACCCAATAAGTTTATATCCAAAAACAGCCTATGATCTCCTGAGTACCATACCATCAACAGTTACCATGATTACAATGATCAATGGGCAACTACTCATTATCAGGAAAGTCAACCACCAAGCGGGGATCTGGAAGAGAGCGCATAATCCAAACCCACAAATTGATCATTGTAATCATGGTAACTGTTGATGGTATGGTACTCAGGAGATCATAGGCTGTTTTTGGATATAAACTTATTGGGTATTACCTAATATTACTGATGATATTGCCTGTAAAGACAGCGAACCCAAATATGTCGCGCCACAGACGAAAATTCACGATTTTTCGGGTACCATAAAAATTGGGCCCACTAGGGAGAGTGAGTCCCAGTTTATTTTCTGTTACCAGTTGTTGTCCACTTTAGGAGACCCCAGTGCTTCTAAATATTAGGCCTCGAGAGTTGTGCGGGGGGGGGGGGGGGGGGGGGGGGGCAGTTGGACCCTACCTGGCCTGTGGACTAATACATATTCTAAGGAGTACTCACCCTCTCTCTCTCTCTCTCTTCCTCTTGCTTTCACTCGCTCACCTGAAATAAAAAGAAAAATTTAACGCTGTAGAATAAATGTGAAAAAAAGAATAGGAATATTTAATAATAATAATAATAATAATAATAATAATAATAATAATAATAATAATAATAATAATAACAATAATAATAATAATAATAATAACAATAATAATAATAATAACAATAATAATAATGATAATAATAATAATAATAATAATAATAATAATGATAACAATAATAATAACAATAATAATAATAATAATAATAATAATAATAAAAATGATAATATTAA
>JACEEZ010025918.1:0-5000 GCA_016584305.1 Chionoecetes opilio | reverse complement strand
GAATGATAAAAAGTTGATATGGAGACGGGGCCATACGAGTGTAGCTCAGGCCCTGTAAAATACAACTAGATGAATACAACTAGATGAATACACGCAGACACCACACACACACACACACACACACACACACACACACACACCAAACACACACAAGCACACACATGATCGTGGGTAAGACATGAGTTAAAAATAGAAGGGTGAACTGACAGGGTTTAGACAGGGAACTGGTACGAACAACAGACACGGATTGACTTATAGCTTTAATGAAGTATTCAGGTGTGGGCGCCACAACATATTACTGGTGAAGGAATAAAAAGAGGAGGACGAGGAGGAGGGAAGACACGGCGAGCGGAGGTTGAGCAGCAGTTTCCGCGCTAAAATCACGTATAAACCACCTGATTCTCACGAATCTGACAATACGTAAACACTTAATTGTGAATCCATCGCATGAAGGAGTTGAAGAGGTAGGGGGGGAGAGGAGATGGGGTTATTGGGGAAGGGGTTAGCGCGTGTGAGGTCATGATTCTGATGGTTATTTTAGGCGAGAGGGGGTTAGGAAAAGGGGGTGATGGTGTGTGTGTGTGTGAAGAGGGAAGGGGAAGGATAGTTTGGAGAGGGTGAGGACGTGAATAGGGTGAATGGGGGTTGAAGGTGTTGGGGTTTGTGTGAGTTTTGGTTGGTGTAGGTAGGAGGAGGGGATTGTAGGGGAAATGTGGAGTGAATCGGGCTCGAACGCGGATACGATGCATACAAGCTCACGTATTGCAAGTGTAGCGCCCCCCTTTATAGCTGGATGTTAACTTGAAGGGCTCCACAAACCTGGCGATTACACTGCCACCACCCACAATAAGTGGGAAAAAAATAAAAAAATTAGAGAAAATATGAGGATAACTGGGACTTAATAAACGACTCGTTAACAGGTTTCTTTATAATTATCACTGTGTTGATACCAGTATTCACATCCCACTCTAAGGTTTCACCAAAATCACTTAAACAATAATAATACCCGAAACGACTCAATTCTCAGTCAGGCTTAACATAATCCCAAAAGTTCCTAACCACCGTCACTAGGTAATGTAACTATCTACACACAAAACACTCGCGATGAATCATGGCCTTATCTCTATATACTGCTGTATCAGCGGGTCATCCACTCAGCACAGCTCAGCAACACATCACCACCACCCTCAGCACACACGTGGGTCCCTCAGGGGTTAAACCACTCACTCAGCTCAGCTCAGCTCCCTCAGCTCATTGTTCCCAGCTCCAGACCCTGAATATACATAACCCAATGAATGGGCCCCAGACATAACTACGTCACGATTTGTTTACATCGGTGCATTGTGGGGATAAGGCGGGGTCGCCGCGGGTGGACCTACGAAGGGAAAACTACGGCGATGGAAGAATTTCGAGTTATTTTGCGCGAAATTGATATTCCAGGTGCTATATTACAGTGCTCTGTTCTCGCTGACAACACTATAGAGAAGACCTGAGGTAATGGCTGATGTGCAGAGGCTTTTAAACCAAGAAAACAGAGTCATAACAGAGCCTCGTCATAAGGTAAGCAACTGGTAGGTACGTAATGTGTCCCTACCACTTGCTTACTTCTTAATGAGACTCTGCTGTGACTGTTTTCCTGGTTTAGAAGCCTTTGCACATCAACCATCACCTCAGGTCTTCTCTATGTTGTCAGCGAGCACGGAAATATAGCACCTGGAATATCAATTTCGCCCAAAACAACTTGAAATTTTTTCATCGTCGTAGTTAGTCTTCTCTTTGTAGGTTGTACATGGTTATGATAGTATTAAAATACCTTATTAATTGAGTTCCTTTTGTTGTCTTTTTCCTCATAATAAGTAGTGGTACATCATGGTTTAAGTGTTACTTGACGAGCCAATGAATACTCTTGAGTCTATACCAACATCACCAACCTTTGCTTTGATTTATCTTATTGCTCCATCCATAAACAAGCTGCATAACCACTGTGACATTATCCATCCTTGCCTCATGATATACCTGGTACTGTCGTCTACCGATATTTTTTCTCCCTACACATATCGGGAAAACTCGCTAACGGTAATGGCTAGGTTAGATTTTGCTTTGATTTATCTCATTACTCCATCCATAAACAAGTTGCATAACCACGGTGACATTACCCATCCTTGCCTCATGGTACCTGGTACTCTCGTCTACCCAAATGCTCGTCCCTACATAAATCGGGGAAAACTCGCCGACGGTAATGGTTAGGTTAGGGGTAATAATGGACGAGAGTTGCGCGGTCGTTTTCAGGACACAGACTATTTTTTCTTGGCCTACAATAGGTGCTTGTTTTAATGGAGATAGTTTTTTTTGCGCAAACCCATTAAAAAAACTATCTCCAGTAAAACAAGCACCTATTGTAGGCCAAGAAAAAACAGTCTGTGTCTCTGAAAAACGACCGCGCAACTCTCGTCCATTATTACCCCTAACCTAACTATTACCGTCGGCGAGTTTTCCCCGATTTATGTAGGGACGAGCATTTGGGTAGACGAGAGTACCAGGTACCATGAGCAAGGATGGGTAATGTCACCGTGGTTATGCAACTTGTTTGTGGATGGAGTAATGAGATAAATCAAAGCAAAATCTAACCTAGCCATTACCGTCGGCGAGTTTTCCCGATTTGTGTAGGGAGAAAAATATCGGTAGACGACAGTACCAGCTATACCATGAGGCAAGGATGGGTAATGTCACGGTGGTTATGCAACTTGTTTATGGATGGAGTAATAAGATAAATCAAAGCAAAGGTTGGTGATGTGGTATAGACTCAAGAGTATTCATTGGCTCGTCAAGTAACACTTAAACCATGATGTACCACTACTTATTATGAGGAAAGACAACAAAAGGAACTCAATTAATAAGGTATTTTAATACTATCATAACCATGAATATGTACAACCTACAAAGAGAAGACTAACTACGACGATGAAAAAATTTCGAGTTGTTTTGGGCGAAATTGATATTCCAGGTGCTATATTTCCGTGCTCGCTGACAACATAGAGAAGACCTGAGGTGATGGTTGATGTGCAAAGGCTTCTAAACCAGGAAAACAGTCACAGCAGAGTCTCATTAAGAAGTAAGCAAGTGATAGGGACACATTACGTACCTACCAGTTGCTTACCTTTTGACGAGGCTCTGTTATGACTCTGTTTTCTTGGTTAAAAAGCCTCTGCACATCAGCCATTACCTCAGGTCTTTTCTATAGTGTTGTCAGCGAGAACAGAGCACTGTAATATAGCACCTGGAATATCAATTTCGCGCAAAATAACTCGAAATTCTTCCATCGCCGTAGTTTTCCCTTCGTAGGTCCACCCGCGGCGACCCCGCCTTATCCCCACAATGCACCGATGTAAACAAACCGTGACGTAGTTATGGGTAGGATCCATTTATGACGCACTGCCTGCGACAAGGGGCCAAGCGCCATAAGGAAGAAAACGGGAAAATCGCTTTATAAGTAATCATAGCGCGAGCATCAATCGTTCTCCGTCACTTTACTAAACCTATTTCGTGTGTCCTTATTATAGTACGTACAACAATACTTTTTACCTTGTTAAAGACTACATTTTCTTAGTTTATATTTGATAGGATTTCGATTTAGTTATGTTAAATAGTAAAGGAGTTCTTAAGTGAGGAATCTACAGGGTGTGAAATGCACTAAATAATTTATAATCTTTAAAAAATTCGTATAGACTAGTAAATTGATACATAACAATATAAAAAACTGCATCAATTTAGAGGCTACATCTCTTTATAATTCATGATGTATAGATTTGAGGTCCCGAAATGAAACAATAACGTTATGGTGACTGAATGAATTAAAGTTCTTTCCGCTAAGCTGCACTGCCGCACCCGGGGGAATGGGATGAGGACGAGGTGGACGATGCGCAGAGCTGCCAGACGTAAGACATTCCCGGTGTCCTCCCGCCCTCCTACCCCTTCCTTCGTTTCTCTCTCTCTCTCTCTCTCTCTCTCTCTCTCTCTCTCTCTCTCTCTCTCTCTCTCTCTCTCTCTCTCTCTCTCTCTCTCTCTCTCTCTCTCTCATTTTCATAGTTCTTAAGAGTGCTTAGGCTCTTACTATTACCTGATTTTTAATGCTTTTATCGGCATGGTCAAACAATGTATTTCGAGCTGCTTGTCAGTAGATGTTTTGGTTGTAGCCAAAAGCCCCGTCCACACTGTGTGTCTCATGACGCGCGCTGTGTAAATGTGGTGGTGTTGAAAATCGAGGTTCGCGCACTGCTCAGCTGTTCCAGCCAGACCGATTGCATGGACGTGCGTGTTGAGGCAAGATGTCACAGAGGGTGTTCCGAGCCGCACTAATATGTAATCTTACACGGTATTATCAAACTACCAGATAATATTTAGGAAAACTGAACATCATCCTCACGAGACATTACTTCGTGTCATGAATACAAATATTATTCTTTTTTTTACATCTTGGTCTATAGCGCCTGTAGGCAGTGAGCTCTAGGGATGGGATGGTAGGCCCTGCAGTTTCACTTTAGGGCTGTGATGGTTGACCCTCGCCCGTGGTGGCGCAGGCAGGATTCTTATAGTGACGCCTGTGATTAGAGGCTCATGCCGCCCCCTGTGTCCTCCCATGCACTCGCAGTCGAAGGTAGAGTTAATAAATAGGGCATGTGGGTGTTCTTAGGCCACTCGACGGTGCAGAAAGATTTTAAGTGGATTTATGGGTATCACTCGGGATCGAACTCGGGTCTTCGAGAGCACCACTCTACTACCGCCCGGCGCCTCCTCAAATTACAATAAACTCTACCTAGAATGAAATAATGAGAGCAAAGCGAAATAGTGCATGCACATTTTTATCTCTCACTTTTTTTATTCAACATCTTGTTATTCCTGTAATTTGGTAGCATTGAATTTTCATTCTGTCTCGGTACAGCACACTTTCGTAGCAAACAATTTTTTCTAATTATGCATGGTAAAGCATACGCCCCACATGC
>JACEEZ010025916.1:14212-32434 GCA_016584305.1 Chionoecetes opilio | reverse complement strand
GGGCGTTCCTGGGTTTTCGCCACACCCGGAAATGAGAGGGGTGTCACACCCTTTTAAAGGGCGTAAAAGAGGGTAGAGTAACTTCGATGGCCCGGGCTGTGAGTGGATGTGTGAACAGGATATCTCGATATTTTTCCCCACTCCGAAGAAATCCAAAGCTCTGAGATTTTAAAAGCTGTTTCAAAAAAAGCGAGGCAAGAAAAACGATGTCACTGTCAAAGTTCGCACGAAGTTTTTGTCGTGGCTAAGAGGGGGCATTAGCGGGATGCAGGGAAAGGTATCTGCTCAGCATGGTTGAGGGTTGGAGGCTGACACTCGAATGGTTTGTTGGAGAGCACCATCTCACGGGTCTGTGCTGGGGAGGAGTCCCCCCATCCAGGGCCGTCTTCGCGGGGTTTTTACTGTAAAGGAAAAGAGCCCCTTTTTTTGTTTTCCGCATATTTTAGGTACGATTGCCAGTCATTTTGGGGTAGGGGTGTTTCCATTCCATGGGGGTCGATTGGTACGTGCCCCCCCCACCCCGTGAGTGTTTGTGATTTCAGGCTTGCTGGGGTAGGTGCCCAGATTTTGCATGATAGTTCGACGTGTTAGTCATCGAGCTTTCAAGAAGGCAGAAGTGCGGGGGTACTACTCAGAAAATTTTTGACGTTTGGGTGGGCGGACCATATGGATGAGGCCGCCATGTCAACAATCTGAACGGTGTTTGGGGCCGGTTTGGGCGGTCGGGTGGGAAATGCCAGCTTTATACCTCTTTATATATATTTTTAGCAAATGGTTGGGTTTTTATTTTGGGGGGGGAAAACCCGGGGTGGGTGGGAGAGTGGAAATTTCCAAAATCGGAATCCCCAATCGGGGAAAAAAGTACGCCACGTGAAAAACCCCGCACCTTGTTTTTCCCCTCCTTCCCCTAGCCCCCCCCCTTTTCATTCTTTAAGGGCGGAATAGGGGAAAATTCTCCAAACAAAGGGAGAATCTTAAGTTGACGAGGAAAGAACGCGGTCTTTTTTTTTTAAATTTAAATTTTCACATAAAATTTTAGAGCATTGTTATTTAACTATCTAGTAATTTTTCCTCCCCCCCCCCCCATCTCCCCCTTTCATTCAATATAATAACTCTCACGCAGCCATTTGTGTTTTTCCCAAAAACCCCTTTTTTCCCGCCGACTAATCAAAACCCTTCTGTTCGCCTCGGGACGAGCCTTTCTTTCTGACCGCCCACAAGTAAGATTTTTCCTTTTGTTTACCTCCCTCCCTCCCCTTATTTATTAGTATGCCTATCAATAATATGTATCCCGTTTTTTTAAAATTCTTATCATAAGTTTTATAGTATATTGAAAAGGATTTTTTTTTTCTGACCCCAACAAGGTTAAGCTGGGATCATCGATGAAGCGTGAAACCCCCATTCCGTGCACACCAAACATTTTTCCCAATTTTCCCCTCTTGGGTTGTTTTTCATGTTTAGCTTAGTGAATGGAAATAAACTAAAACCATAGAGTGGGTGTTTAGTGAGAGGTTAGGTTTGCCCCCTAGGATTCCTGTAACCCAAAAAAAGGTTAGAGAATAAAAGGGAAAAATTTAATTTCCCCAAAAACTTTACTTGAAAAAGGTGAAGTGAAGTAAGACAAAAACCCAAGTCAAAAAAGAGTTTTAAACAGTGTAATTTAGGTACGTGATCAGTGATAATTCTTATGTAAAAAAAATCTGTCTTATTGAGAAGTTTAGCAAATAGTTCATTATTCCATGAAAATTCAATATTGAGACTTTGTTTTTTTCTACTAAAGTATCCCAATGTTCCGCCCTGATATTTTTCGCTCCACCCAGGTGATTATTCTCTGCTGGGGAAATACTTACCACGTTTTCCAAAGAGTTTCACCCTTTTTCGGTGCTTTAATAGGTCTCCAAACTACCATAATCTTCGATTTCACAAACGTCAAGGGGTAGACAATAGGATCCCCCATTTGGACTGGTGGTAGCATTCCTCAAATAAATAAAATAATTTCATCGTTAGAAAAAAATTTAGTAAATCCTTTTACAGTGGAAAATTAAAACAAAATTATTTCTTCACTCACATTGTCCCAAACCATAAAAAACCCGGCACCCACGGGGTAGCAAAAGCGGTGTATATTATTTCCTACAAATAACAGCCCCGGAATCTCCCCTGGGAAAGTACTAAAAAAAGAGAAAAAAAATTTCAGGTAATATGTACAAATTTCCTTTGTTAGGACACAGCAATTCCCCAACACTCGATGCCCGAAACCGAATTAGGATTTTCAGGCTCTGGAGGAAGGGCAATTTCCTTTTTCTCAAATGATAGACAAAATTTGGTCCTGGAAGGGAACCATGATTGTGCTTTTGTGGCTCGGAAAAAGATTTTCCCGATGGCATGACCCCGGGTTCTCTTCTGACGCTAAAAGGGAAATTTACGCGCACAATAGAGAGGAATGTGGGGCGGTATGTGCATCTTTTTAAAATAAACCATGCATTTTTTCAAAAAGAGAACCAACATTAGCCCGGGGAAACCCGAGGTCCTTTTTTGACCGTGGAACACGGAATAGAGTCCCTCCCGGTCTATAAGAGGTGTTTTCCAGGGGCATCGGTTTTGGGAAGATACCTATTCGCCGAGGAAAAAAAAGAAGGAGGGGGGAGGAGGAGGGGGATGCGACAGAGTGAGACGGTTGAAGTTTTAGTGGAAAATAAGAGTGAGAAAATGAAGAAATTAAATTAAAAAATTTAAAGGCCCGTAAATCAAAAAAACCCTTTCCCATCCCTCTAAATTATTACGAATAGGGAAAGGGGGACTCCCCAAAAACCTCGGATATTCCAGATTGGAGTTACATCGACTAAAAAACCCTTTGACGCAACCCCCCGCCTCCAAATGTTCTTTAAATTTAATAAAACAAGTAGCTAAAGCGACGCACCCCAAAAAATTGCAAAAGGGGGAAGGAGCTCAGAATCTCAATTTTTTTCAAAACCCTAGCAAACGAACCATAAAGTAGAAACTTGGGCACCCTTTTAAACTTTTTAGAAACTGATTTCGCCCGAAGTGATGTGATAGAGCCGGGCGGGAAATTTGGAGGCAATGGGTTATACTGGGGGAATCCCTCAAGCTTTCACCCATCGTTTTTTTTTTGCCAACATGCGATGATTGAGAAAAATTCCCCAAATAAAAATTTCCCAAACCCGTGATAAGCCCAAAAAGAGAAAACTGTGGTAGGGCTCCCGGGCGTCGCGAGAGAAATTAGAAGGATTCCTGGATAAAGGGAACCTTTAAAAATTCATAGCCGTTGAGCCAAAACCCCAAAATGCTCGAAGAGAGAACCCCCCAAGGGGTTAACATGACCCCAGCAATAAAAAAGAAGGAAAAATGTAGACGAAAAAAAAACCGTAGGTCCATCATTTCCCAAAACCCGAGAACCAAAGACGAAGGGAAAGCTAAGCAAAAAAAGTCCCGGAATTCAGACCCGTTGGTCAAAAGAAAAACCCAAAACTCCCACAATTTGAAACACCCACTCGCAAGTATTGTGCCTATTTTCAGACGAAAAAACATACCTTTAGGAATGTTGGAGAAAACCCCATTGATCATTGTTTCGATTGGGGCGCAGATCCGGGTGCCGGAGGGGAAAACGTAGTTGTCCTGGACGCGCCCAGGAATCAAATCAAACCCCAGCCAAGCCCCAAAACCCAAGGGGAACAATCATGATAGACGTTGGACGTCGTAGGACTTTAGAAGCATTATTTCTGTATGCCTCGTGCTACTTTCTCTCTAGGGAAAAAAAAAAAAGGCCAGGTCTTAATGGGTTTGGGGGGGGGGATATTCCTGGGCGGCTTGGAACTTCTTAAGAGAGTTTGGGGGGTTTAGGCGGTTCCCAGTGAAGGGGTTAGCAGTGGGCTCTGACCCGACCTCTGTGGGGGGGGTTTTTGGGGGCAGGCCCCAGGAAGAGATAAAAAGGGAATTGGGGAGGAGAGGGGCTTGTGTGAGGAGAGGGCTGGGTGGGGGGCCGGGGAGGCCGGTGTAAACAGAGAGTCTGAGGTAAGGGTTTTTCCTGTGTTTTCCTTGTGGTAGGATTTGGCCGTAATTGTTAGGGGTGCAAGTGTAAATCAAAAGTCAGAGATTCAGAGAGGTTTATTGGAGAAACGGGGTCGTAATATCCTGTATTCTAGGGGATTAGGGAGTCTCAAGGAAAAAGTTTTTGGGGTTTGGGGGGAGCTGTGATCGTGTTTGGGGTTTTTTCTTGTGAGCGTTATAAGACGCGAAAAAAGTTATATCTTGGGGTAGGGAGGTGCTTGAGGATGCTGGAAATCTCTTAAAAATGTGTCTCTGAGTAAGGGCGCGTGGGTAAAACATTTGGAGCTAAACTTGTGTGGAGGAAAAAGGCCCGTTTTCCCAGAGTGTATGAAAATAAATGGTAAATGTCTTGTCCAAAAAGTATCTACAGTTTAAAAAATAAAAATAAAATAGAGATAAGTTAATAGCTTTTAATCCTTTTATCGCTATATTCATGTGGAAAATATTGTGAAAACAGGGTGCTCGACACTGCAGGGGTTGGCAGTGGGGACCTTAAGGAAAAAAGACTCAGGCCAGTAATAAGACGGGTTACTGTGTGTACTTGGCTTTGCGTGTTGGCTTCCGTCAGGGCCGTGACAACGTAGAAGACATTTTACCCACTACCATTTAAAATCAACGGGAAAATAGTAAAGCCATAGTAGACACGGGGGGGGGCTATACTTTAATCAAAGAATGTACCCCAAAACGTATCGGCGGGGAAATAAAAAAACGACGGAATCCTCCTCGCCTCGTGGAATCAAACACCCGTTGAAAAATTCTCGGTATGAAGGGGGGAAATTTAAATCGATGACGAACAAAAAAGTAAAAAAAGGTTCCCCCTATTCCGTTTCTTTTTTCATCGGTGTGTGCTCCTGGGTGTGACTACTCACAAAGGCCACCCCCAATGGGGCTGAAAAAATAGAGCGATGCCTGGGGTATAGCCCCCGTACAGTTAAACATATTCGCCGAAAGAGAAAAAAAAAAGAAAAATCACAGACACCCGTAAAAACAAGCCCGTCACAGGATTCACAATAAGCCTTTTCCAAACAGATAAAAAATAAACCTAAACCCAAACCACGGTACCCGTCAAGGGAAAGAGATCCCCGGTTTTTACTTACTATCTATCCCCAGCAAAATCTAAAAATAGTCCCCCACTTTGTCAATGACACAGAAAAAGTTTTTTTTCCCTTTCACAAGATACCAGGGAAAGGAAAAGATTTTTTGCAAAGGGCCCGTTCCGGTTCATACGAAAAGGTAGAAATTCCTCCATCAAAAAATCAATTCCATCAGAAAACACAATGACCTATACCGGAAACATAGATACAACCAAAAGGACCCGAACCCAAAGGCTGAAAGAATTTAAATTAAAGGGCAAAATGGCAGCAGTGACGGTTTCAAAAAAAGAGTTACAAGAGGATTCTAGAGAATGACCCCTTTTTTTTCTTGACCAAATGAGTTAGGATTATCAACGGTCCCCCGGTTCACATAAAGGGCGACCCTAACCCCGTCGGGGGACCTACGTTGCTATCCCCGAAAGCAAAGGAATCATTTTACATATGCTACAAGGCAGGAAAACCGAAAGTCAAGACGGTCCCGGCCGCATCAATCAATCATTGGGGCATACGGGGGGCGCGTCGCCGCCACCCCACGACGCCCCCCCCCCCCCCCCCCCCCCCCCCCTTCCCTCCCCCCCCCCCCCCCAACCCCGGGGGCCCCCCGGCCTCCTCCCCTAAAGGCTTACAGATACGCCCAGAAAGGCTTTGGGGTAGCGTGCCAAACCGCCCATAAGCCGAAATTGGCGCTGAAGGGGACTAGCAGGATAGGCCTCGATTCAGTCTCACGGGCAATCGTGATTTGCACGTAATACCCAGCGATACCCCCAAAATTTGCGAAGACACTTATTTCCAAAGGGATTTATTCGTCTCTTCAAATCACTATTTTGTGTCCATGTCTCACAACCATAGAGTAAGACAGGGATCACAAGCGATTTGAAGATCCGGATCTTTGTCCTCCTGCATAGTTACCGACAACGCCAAATACTCCCGCTGAGCGAGTCCATAACACCGTGGACTATGCCAATCCGCCGTAAGACTCTTGACGTGACCGCCGTCATTATGGACTGCGCTACCAAGGTATGTAAAACTTTCCAAGATCTCGATGTCCTCGCCACACGCATGAACAGACTGTACTGCTTCATCTAGTAAGTCTCCAAACACCTGGACCTTGGTCTGAGCTAGGAGACCTCAAGTCCCAAAGGTTTGCCTCCTCGTGCAGCGCCTCGAGAGCCATCACCAGGACCTCCAGCGACTCAGCAAAGATTACTGCATCATCGGCAAAAACAAGATCACTGATCTTGGTGTTGCCGACGGATGCTCCACAATCACTTTGATCTACAACCTTGTCCAATACCCAGTCCATACAAGCGTTGAAAAGTGATGGGGCAAGGACGCACCCTTGCCTCACTCCTGTATTCACAGGAAAAAAGCCGGATACACCTGCCCCACACTTCACAGCACTCTCAGTCCCAGAATACAGACCAGTTATCAAACCAATAGTCCCTGCAGGAATCCCTCGAAGTCGCAGAAGATCCCTGAGTGACTCACGATGCACTGAGTCACGCCTTCTTGAGATCAACATAGGCTGCAAGCAATCCCTTGTCGAAACTCACGTCGGCGTTCCACCAGGACACGAAGCGCTAGGATACGGTCCGTTGTTGCCTTACCAGGCGTGAACCCAGACTGCTGAGGTCTCTGATGCTTCACCAGATGGCTGCGAATCCGTGTCAGCAATAGATGGGCAAGCACCTTGCCTGGTACGATGAGCAGTGTAATACCGCGGTAATTGTTGCAGTCCTGACGGTCCCCTTTCCCTTTCCAGATAGGGACGACCAGCCCCCTTTTCCAGTCAGGGGAATGGTACCTGATTGCCACACGGCAGTCAGGACAGCATGCAACCCGTGGATCATGGCCTCACCCCCAGCTTTGAGGAGCTCACGGCTGCATGATTGTCACCAATGTCTTGGTAAATAAACCAGATGGTAGTAAAAGAATGTGTTTAGATATCGACACATAAATAAACACCTCGCCACTGACATCTACCCACTTCCAAGACTAGAGGAATTGGTAGAACAAGCCGCAGGTCAAAAGTATTATGTTACCCTAGACATGCGCGAAGCATATTTCCAGATATTACTCGATGACGAAAGTCGTGATCTCACCACCTTCAGCGATGGTGTAACTTTATATCGGTTTCGACGTCTACCGTTCGGATTAAACTGCTCGCCCGCTATATTTTCCAGGCGAATGGCCTCAGTATTAACTCCTCTTCTTCAGAAGGGATGGGTCAAGAACTATCTGGACGATTTAATCCTATGGGCTCCAACTTTCCCTCTTCTTTTGGAGCGCCTTACTCAACTTTTCGGACTCCTCACCACGAATGGTGTGAAACTCCACCTCAGTAAATGTACTTTCGGACTAAAAGAAGTCACCTTCCTAGGCCATCGAATCTCAGCAGAAGGAAGTAAACCGGATCTGAAAAATGTGGAGTCAGTATCTAAAATGAAAGCTCCCAAAACGGTCAAGGAAGTCCGACGTTTCTTAGGGATGTGTGGTTTCTACCGGAAACATGTTCCGTCATTTGCGAAAGTTGCTGCTCCTCTCACTAACTTAACTAGAACTCGAGTCACTTTCGCCTGGACGAATGAGTGCCAAACCGCGTTCGAACATATCAAATCGTGTCTGATTAACGCCCCAGTCCTGGTTAGGGCACAAATACATGAACCTTTCATCCTCACGACGGACGCGATTAACACCCATGTCGGAGGAGTCCTAAGTCAAATTCAATCAAATGGTTCCAACTGCCAATAGGGTATTTTCAAGAAATTGAATTCTTGCGAGACCCGTTACTCAGCCACTGATAGCCACTGATGAATTTTGGTAGTTTATGCACATTCCGGTATACCCATGAGGTATATACCGACAGATACCGTTCCAAAATGGTAGAATAGCCAGAAAGTAACCATTTTCATTTTTTCTTNCCCTAAAAATTGGGGGAAACTTGAAAATACATCGAATAACTTTTGTAAAAATCAAATTACTCAAGAGCTGTTAGAAATATTTTTTAAATTTCCCCCAGATTTAGGGATTTATTCCAGATTTATGGGAAAATACCCAAAATTAATTTTTTTTAGGGTAAATCCCAAAATATGAGGAAATTTGAAAAATACCTAAGAACAACTCTGGTAGAGAATCAAATTCTACATAGGTGTCCAAAGTTTCGCAACGATCGTGTGATTGATTTTAAAGAAAATGAGGAAAACCCCGAGCGTCACGCTGAAAATCTTTTTTTATGGGTAGCACCCCCATTGCATCAAAAAATCAGACTAAGCTACCAGTGCGGGAAGGCTATCATATCTTAATGTATTTACAGTCACTCTATAAACATTTTAGTACCATTCGTGTTTAGTCACCCCAGGTGGTACCAATATCTGGCCTGGCTCATGGACTAATATGGTCTAGGTAAGTATTATTGCAATTTTTATGAAACTCATTAGGTACAAGGCATATAATCCAACTCAAATGCATCCCAAAAATCTTTATATAAGAATCAGTACATATTCAGTAATAACAAGACCAGTAATTGCATAGAAAACATAACACAATATTTTGTGTACATATATGTAGTATCTACATACTGAAATCAATACAACTAATTGGTTCGAAAACAAAATATGAAATATATGTATGTAATAATAATACTATATTCGATAGTCTATCGTCAGACAATGTCAGTCACCAATACCAGCAACCGTCTACCAGCATCCATACCGCCATTGTATCACTGTTTACTGGTTGGCATCTATGTCATCGTTGTTTGAACAGCCACCCTCGCACTTGCACAGTGCCGTGCAACGAAGGCCTGCCCTGAAGCACTTACAATTTCCTCTGCAAGTTTTTGTGCATCCACAGTGTAGGAGTGCGGCACAAGCCTTACTTGCGTCACCAAGGTTGGTCCAGAAAGGGAGCCATTACTTGTTGCGATCTTGTTCCCATCCCCATTGATCAAAGGCCGGGATTTCCTGATGACAAGCAGTCGACTGATTCCAGATGAAACTAGCTTGGAGCAAGGACCTTTTGATGTGCTGGAATAGGGCTGCCTGGGTCGGCGGGATACTATCGAGTGAACGGCTGCCATTGGAGAATAGATGGTGCCTTGCATCGCTGACAGTTGCTGAACCACAAGTTTTGCTGTACATGAGCACAACAAATCGCTCAATGCACTGCATGTGGGCAGATTCCATTGTGAACGATTCTGGATCTTCTGTTAGAGCGATCATTGTTTCTGTTATGGCCGGAGTGCTGTTCCATGCCGTCCACGCCGTTTTCTTGCCACAGCCGAGAAACTGAGAGGCGGTGTCACAGCCTGTTAAGGCGTGAAAGAGAGGTAGAGCTAACGATTTCGATGGACCGAGCTGTGAGTGGATGCTGTGAACTAGGATATCTCGATAGTTTTGCCACTTCCGAAGCCAATCCAAAGCTCTGAGAGTTCAAGCTGTTCAAAGAAAGCGATGGCAAGAACAACGATGTCACTGTCGACAGTTCGCACGAATGCTTTGTCGTGGCCTAGAGAGGAGGCATTAGCAGGATGCAGGATGATACGCGTATCTGCTTCAGCATGGTTGCAGGGTTGGAGTGCTGACACATCGAATGGCTTGTTGGAGAGCACCATCTCACGGTCTGTGCTGAGGAGGAGTCTCCCATCCATGCCAGTCTTCGCGAGCTGTTTACTGATAAAGGAGAAGAGCTCCTTTTTGTTTTCCGCATATTTTAGGTACGATTGCCAGTCCAGTTTGGGGATAGGGGTGCTTCCATCTCCATCTGGGTCGAGTCTGGTACGTGCCCCCGACCCACGCCGCTGATGTGTTTGTGATTTCAGGCTTTGCTCGGGGTAGGTGTCCCAGACTGCATCGATACGTTCGACTGTGGTAGTCATCTGAGCTTTCAAGAACGGCAGAATGTGCAGGGGTACATACTCAGCAAATTTTGACGCTCTGGTCGGCGGCACCATATGGATGATGGCCGCCATGTCAACAATCTGAACGGTCGCTTGTGTTGCCGGATTGGCGTGTCCTGTTGGTGTAATGCCAGCATTATACCTCTTATATATATATATGTTTTAGCAAATGGTTAGGTTTTATTCTGGGCTGGGTGAAACCGCGGTCGGTGGGAGAGTGGAAATTTCCCCAAAATCAGGAATCTTCCCAATCGTGGAAAAGTACCGACCACGTGACAACCCCGCACCTCTGTCTTTCCCTCCTTCCCCTAGCCCCGCCCCTTTCATTCTTTCATAGGCTGGATATAGCGGGAACTTCTCTCAAACCAATGGAGAGATCTTAAGTTTGACGTATGGCAAGAACGCGAGTCTTTTTTTTTTATAATTAAATTATTCACATCAAATTTAGAGACATTGTTATATTAACTATCTAAGTAATTATTCCTCGCCCCCCCCCCATCTCCTCCTAGTCATTCACAGTATAATAATCATCTCACGTCAGCCAGTTGTGTTGTTCCAAACACCCCGTTTTTCCCGCCGACTAATCACAAACCTTTCTGTTCGCCTCGGACGAGCCATTCTCTTTCTGACCGCCCACAGGTAAGATCTTCCGTTGTTTTACCTCCCTACTCCCCTTAGTTATATAGTATGCCTATCATATATATGTATACCGTTGTTTAATATTCATTATCATAAGTGTTATAGTATATTGAAAAGGATTTCTCTTCTGACCGCCCACAAGGTTAAGCGTGTGGACTCATCGAGTGAAGCGTGTAATACCCATGGTCCAGTGACACACCAAACATTTTTCCCACATTTTTCCCCTCTTCGGTTGCTTTCATGTTTAGCTTAGATGAATATAGGAAATAAACTAGAACCATAGAGTGGAGTGTTATAGATGAGAGGTTATAGGTTATGTCCCCTAGGATTTCCTGTAACCCAAAATAAGGTTTAGAGATATCAAAAGGGATAAGATTAATTTCCCCAAACATTCTACTTTGAAAAAGGTGAAAGTGAAGTAAGACAGAAACCAAGTCAAAATAAGAGTGTTATACAGTGTAAATTTAGGATACGTGTATCAGTGATATTCTCTTATGTGAAATAATCTGTCTTATTGAGAAGTTTAGCAAAGTAGTTCATTAGTTCCTATGAGAATTCAATATTGAGACATTTGTTGTTTTCTACAAGTAAAGTATACCAATGTTCCTGACCTGACTAGTTTCGCTCCACCCCAGGTGATCTATTCTCTGCTGAGGAAATACTTACTCACGTTTTCCCAAAGAGTTTCAGCCTTATTCGGTGCATTAATAGTGTCTCCATAACTACCATAATCTTCAGATTTCACAAACATGTTCAAGGGTAGACAATAGGATCACCCACTTGGAACTGGTGGTAGCATTCCTCTAATAAATCAAATAATTTCATCGTTAGAAATTAAAGTTAGTAAATCCTTTGTTACAGTGGAGAATTAAACTAAATTAACTTCATTCCACTCACATTGTAACAACCATAGAAAACCCTGGCACCACACTGGTAGCTAAGCGGTGGTATATTATTTCCTACAAATAACAGCACCGGAATCTCACCTGGGAAAGTAGCTAAAAAAAGAGTAAAAACTTCAGGTAATATGTACAAAGTCTCATTGTTAGGACACAGTCAACTTCCCCAATCACTCGATGTCCCAGAAACCGAATTAGGATTTTCAGAGCTCCTGGAGGAAGGGCAAGTTCCTTTTCTCAAATGATAGACTAAATAGTGTCCTGGAATGGACACATGATCTGTGCATTTTGTGGCTCGGAAGCAACGATATTGCCGATGGCATAGATCCCGGTTCTCTTGCTGACGCTATCAAGGAAATTACGCGCACAATAGAGAGGAATTGTGAGGCGGTAGTGTGCATCTGTTTAATAGAACCATGCATTTATTCAGAAAGAGAACCACACCTATTAGTCACGGGAAACCCGAGTGTCCTTCTGTTGACCGATGGAACACGGGAATAGAGTCCCTACCCGCGTCTATAAGAGGTGTTTCTCCAGCGTCATCATGAGTTGGGAAGATACCATATTCGCCGAGGTAAAAACGAAGGAGGAGGAGGAGGAGGAGGATGCAGACAGAGTGAGACGGTTGAGAGATTTAGTGGATGAAATAAGAGCTGAGAGAATGAAGAGAATTGAATTAAGAGAATTAAGGTCACCGCTAAATCAAACAAACCCTTTCCATACCTCTCAATTATCTACGAATAGCGTGAAAGAGGGACTCACCAAACCTCGAGATATTC
Organism: Chionoecetes opilio; assembly: GCA_016584305.1. NCBI lineage: Eukaryota > Metazoa > Arthropoda > Malacostraca > Decapoda > Majidae > Chionoecetes > Chionoecetes opilio. Next base: position 20,061 of record JACEEZ010025916.1, on the reverse strand, counting down.
CAGTATTGGAGTTACATCGACTACAAAGCCTTGACGCAACGCCCGCCTCCAAATGTTCTTTGAATTAATAGAACAATGTAGCTCAAGCGACGCCACACGCATACAAATTGCAAAAGGGAGAGTGAGCTCAGAACTCTCAATCTTATTTCATAACTAGCAAACGAACCATAAAGTAGAAACTTGGCAGCACTTAAACATCTTTTAGAAACTGAGTTCGCCACCGAAGTGAGTGTTGATAGAGCCTGGCAGGAATTGGAGGCAATGGGTTACTACTGGGGGGAATCTCCTCAAGCTTTCACCCATCGTTTTATTTGCCAACATGCGATGATTGAGACAAATCCCCAAATGAAAAATTCCCAAACCGTGATAAGACCATAAAGAGAAAAACTGTGGTACGGCCTACCAGTCGCGTCGCGAGAGAAATTAGAAGGATTCCTGGATGAAGGATATCCTCTTAAAAAATTCATAGACCGTCTAGAGCACGAACGCCAACTGCTCGAAGAGAGACACACCCAAGGGTTAACATGATCCCAGCACATAAGAAAGAAGGAAAAGTGCTAGACGAAAAGAAACCGATAGGTCCATACACTTCCCAAAACCCAGACCACCAAAGACGAAGTGGAAGAGCTAAGACAACAAGTCCGAGAAATTCAGACCCGTTTGGCTCAAGAGAAAACCGAAAGACTCCCACAATTTGAAACACCCACTCGCAAGTATTGTGCCTATTGTCAGACGAAAGCACATACCCTTCAGGAATGTTGGAGAAAACCTCCATTAGATCATTGTTTCGATTGTCGCAGATCCGGATGCCGGAGGGGAAATCGTAGTTTGTCTGGACGCGCCCAGGGAAGTCACACTCAAACCCGAGCCAAGCCCAAAACCCAAGGCAACAATCATGACTAGACGTTGTGACGTCTGTAGGACTTGAGAGATGCATTATTGCTGTATGCTCTCTGATGCTACGGTTCTCTCTAGGAAAATAAAGAGGCCAGGTGCTTAATGGTTTCGGGGAGGGGATTATTCAGCTGGGCGGCTTGGAACTCTCGTTAGAGAGTTTGGGAGGTCAGGCGGTTCCGAGTGAAGGGATTAGCCAGCTGGGCTCTGACCTGACGCTCTGGCTGGGGGATTTAGGAGAGGCAGGCCCTAGGAAGAGATAAAAAGAGGAACTTGCGGGAGGAGAGGGGCTTGTGTGAGGAGAGGCGCTGGGTGGAGGTGTCCGGGGAGGCTCGGTGTACAACAGAGAGTCTGAGGTAAGGTTCTTCCTGTGTTTACCTTGTGGTAGGACTTCGGCCTGTAATTGTGTAGAGGTGCAAGTGTAAATCAAGAGTCAGAGAGTTCAGAGAGTGTTTATTGGAGAAACAGGAGGTACTGTAATTATCCTGTATTCTAGTGTGATTAGGGAGTCTCAGAGAAATAGTTGTGGTTAGGGAGGAGCTGTGATCGTGTTTGTGTTGTATTCTTGTGTAGCGCTTATCAAGACGCGCAGAGTGTATATCTTGTGGGTACGTGGAGGTGCTCTGAGGGATGCTGGAAGTCTCTTAAAACTAGTGTCGTCTGAGATAAGGACGCGTGGGTAAAGCATTGTGGAGCTTATAACTTGTGTGGAGGAAAGGCCTGTTTTCCCAGAGTGTATGAAAATAAATGTGTTAAATGTCTTGTCCAATAGTATCTACAGTTTAAACTAAATAATAAAATAGAGATAAGTTAGATAGCGTTTTCAATCCTTTATCGCGTATATTCATGGTGGAACATATTAGTGAATCAGAGTGTGCTGCGAGCACTGCAGGTGTTGCAGCTGGGCGACTTAAGGAACTAAGACTCAGGTCCACGTAATAAGAGCGGGTTACTGTTGTGTACTTGGCTTAGCGTGTTGGCTGTCCGTCAGGGCCGTGACAACGTAGAAGACATTTCACCCACTATCCATTTAATTATCAACGGGAAAATAGTAGAAGCCATAGTAGACACGGGAGTGGCTATACTTTAATCAAAGAATGTACCGCAAAACGTATCGGCGGGGAAATAAATAAACGACGGAATCCTCCTCGCCTCGTGGGAATCACAGACACACCGTTGAAAATTCTCGGTATGATATGGGCGAAATTGAAATCGATGACGAACAAAAATGTAAAAAATGGTTCCCCGTAGTTCCAGTTTCTTATCTCATCGGTGATGTGCTCCTTGGATGTGACATACTCACAAAGGCCACCCTCACATGGGACTGAAAAGTAGAGCGATGCGCTGGGGTGATAGCCCTCGTACAGTTAATCATATTCGCCGAAAGAGAAACAAATCGAAAGAATACACAGACATCCTGTAGAACTCACAAGCCCGTCACAGGCATCCTCACAAATAAGCCTTCTCAATCAGATAAAATAAACCCTAACCAATCCACGGTTATGCCAGTCAAGGTAAAAGAGATCCCAGGGTTCTGACTTACTTATCTATCCTCAGCAAAGAGTCAGTAAAAATAGTCTCCCCTACTTAGTACAAGTGACATCAGAAAACGATATTATTTCCCTTTCACCAATGATACCAGGAAGGAAAAGATTTTTCGCAAAGGCACTGTTCTCGGTTCATACGAAAAGGTAGAAATTCCTCCATCAAAAAAAATCAATTCCACTCATGAAATACACAATGACCTACTACCGGGAAACGATAGAGTACAACCAAAAGGAACCCGAACCCAAAGGCTGAAAGAATTAATTAAGGACAAAAATGGCAGCATGTGACGGTTTTGCAGAACAAAAAGAGTTACAAGAGTAATTCTAGAGAATGACCCTCTTTTTATCTTAGACCAGAATGAGTTAGGACTTATCAACGGTCCTCCGGTTCACATTAAAGTGGCTGACCCTCAACCCAGTCGGGGACCTACGTATCGCTATCCCGAGAAAGCAAAGGAACTCATTTCACATATGCTACAAGGCATGGAAGACCGAAAGATCATAGAACGGTCCACGGCCGCATCAATCAATCATTGGGGGCATACGCTGGGGGGCGCGTCGCCTCGCCCACCCTACGACGCCACTCCCGGGGGTCACCACGCGCGAGTTCCCATGCAGGCTCCTTTCCCATACCAAGCAGCTCTCGACAAGAAACATCAACTTGCCCCAGCCACGAGCCTTGTGGGCGCCCCCTTGGCCTCCTCCACGCTGGATTGTCTCTTACAGATACAGCCCGATGAGAAGGATCGGTTTCAGGTAGCGTGCCACATGCCCATATAGCCGAAGTTGGCGCTGACGACTATGCAGGTAATAGGCCTCGATTCAGTCTCACGGTGCAATCGCTGATTTGACACGTAATCATCCAGCGATACCCATGATTCTGCGAAGACACTTATTACCAAAGGCATTGATTCGTCTCTTCAAGTCACTATTTAGTGTCCATGTCTCACAACCATAGAGTAAGACAGGGATCACAAGCGATTTGAAGATCCGGATCTTTGTCCTCCTGCATAGTTACCGACAACGCCAAATACTCCCGCTGAGCGAGTCCATAACACCGTGGACTATGCCAATCCGCCGTAAGACTTCTTGACGTGACCCGCCGTCATTATGGACTGCGCTACCAAGGTATGTAAAACTTTCCAAGATCTCGATGTCCTCGCCACACGCATGAACAGACTGTACTGCTTCATCTAGTAAGTCTCCAAACACCTGGACCTTGGTCTTGAGCTAGGAGACCTCAAGTCCCAAAGGTTTGCCTCCTCGTGCAGCGCCTCGAGAGCCATCACCAGGACCTCCAGCGACTCAGCAAAGATTACTGCATCATCGGCAAAAACAAGATCACTGATCTTGGTGTTGCCGACGGATGCTCCACAATCACTTTGATCTACAACCTTGTCCAATACCCAGTCCATACAAGCGTTGAAAAGTGATGGGGCAAGGACGCACCCTTGCCTCACTCCTGTATTCACAGGAAAAAAAGCCGGATACACCTGCCCCACACTTCACAGCACTCTCAGTCCCAGAATACAGACCAGTTATCAAACCAATAGTCCCTGCAGGAATCCCTCGAAGTCGCAGAGATCCCTGAGTGACTCACGATGCACTGAGTCACGCCTTCTTGAGATCAACATAGGCTGCAAGCATCCCTTGTCGAAACTCACGTCGGCGTTCCACCAGGACACGAAGCGCTAGGATACGGTCCGTGTTGCCTTACCAGGCGTGAACCCAGACTGCTGAGGTCTCTGATGCTTCACCAGATGGCTGCGAATCCGTGTCAGCAATAGATGGGCAAGCACCTTGCCTGGTACGCTGAGCAGTGTAATACGCGGTAATTGTTGCAGTCCTGACGGTCCCTTTCCCTTTCCAGATAGGGACGACCAGCCCCCTTTTCCAGTCAGGAGGAATGGTACCTGATTGCCACACGGCAGTCAGGACAGCATGCAACCCGTGGATCATGGCCTCACCCCCAGCTTGAGGAGCTCACGGCTGCATGATTGTCACCAATTGTCTTGGTAAATAAACCAGATGGTAGTAAAAGAATGTGTTTAGATTATCGACAACATAAATAAACACCTCGCCACTGACATCTACCCACTTCCAAGACTAGAGAATTGGTAGAACAAGCCGCAGGTCAAAAGTATTATGTTACCCTAGACATGCGCGAAGCATATTTCCAGATATTACTCGATGACGAAAGTCGTGATCTCACCACCTTCAGCGATGGTGTAACTTTATATCGGTTTCGACGTCTACCGTTCGGATTAAACTGCTCGCCCGCTATATTTTCCAGGCGAATGGCCTCAGTATTAACTCCTCTTCTTCAGAAGGGATGGGTCAAGAACTATCTGGACGATTTAATCTATGGGCTCCAACTTCCCTCTTCTTTTGGAGCGCCTTACTCAACTTTTCGGACTCCTCACCACGAATGGTGTGAAACTCCACCTCAGTAAATGTACTTTCGGACTAAAAGAAGTCACCTTCCTAGGCCATCGAATCTCAGCAGAAGGAAGTAAACCGGATCTGAAAAATGTGGAGTCAGTATCTAAAATGAAAGCTCCCAAAACGGTCAAGGAAGTCCGACGTTTCTTAGGGATGTGTGGTTTCTACCGGAAACATGTTCCGTCATTTGCGAAAGTTGCTGCTCCTCTCACTAACTTAACTAGAACTCGAGTCACTTTCGCCTGGACGAATGAGTGCCAAACCGCGTTCGAACATATCAAATCGTGTCTGATTAACGCCCCAGTCCTGGTTAGGGCACAAATACATGAACCTTTCATCCTCACGACGGACGCGATTAACACCCATGTCGGAGGAGTCCTAAGTCAAATTCAATCAAATGGTTCCAACTGCCCAATAGGGTATTTTTCCAAGAAATTGAATTCTTGCGAGACCCGTTACTCAGCCACTGATAGCCACTGATGAATTATTCGTGTAGTTTATGCACATTCCGGTATACCCATGAGGTATATACCGACAGATACCCGTTCCAAAATGGTAGAATAGCCAGAAAGATTAACCATAAATAGGTCTCATTCACACACATCCTCTTGACAAAGATTTCGAAAAAAAGGAAAAACTGAGGGTCAGTAAGTAGCTAATTTGATGTTAACAATTCAATTCACCCGGGTGATAAACGTGTGTAATGCCAGCATTATACCTCTTATATATATATATATGTTTTAGCAACTGGTTAGTTTTTATTCTGGGCTGGGTGAAGCCGCGGACGGTGGGAGAGTGGAAATTTCCCCAAAATCAGGAATCTCCCCAATCGTGGAAAAAGTACCGACCACGTGACAACCCCGCACCTCTGTCTTTCCCTCCTTCCCCTAGCCCGCCCCTTTCATTCTTTCATAGGCTGGATATAGCGGGAACTTCTCTCAAACCAATGAGAGATCTCAAGTTGAC
>JACEEZ010025916.1:2500-13907 GCA_016584305.1 Chionoecetes opilio | reverse complement strand
TGCAAAGAGCGCCAAAAAGTAACTTACCACGGCATGAAGAGGTTGGTAGAACAATAGAAAGTGCCTTGCAACCCAATCGGTGGATGAACAATTAGCACCTGTATAAGGAGACCTCCAAGAAGGCTCATCGAGGAGGGTTGAATGACAATTTAGGTTAAGATGTGTTAGAAATTAGATACTGAGTCAAGGAGGTGAGTGTGGATCGGACTAGCTGAAAAAAATTGACCTAGTGGATGTTTTCATTTCTGGAGTTCGGTGTTATCTGTTATTTTTTTTTTTACGGGCTCAGCCTGGTTCGGTGAGAGGAGTATTTTAATTAGAGATAGTTGTACAGCTACTCAACTTTACAGTCAACCCGGCTTTGAGGTGTAGCGGATATTTCAGGACTTGGTAGGCTCTCGTTATCTAACCATGAGTGTAGCCGGCGTGCGCCTTGGGACGTTCCTAGCAACGAGAATACAGATACTGAGTCAAGTATTGACGACCACGTTATTTAAACCCAGGCGGGAGGTTGATTGGGAATCTTCCTCCTCAGTGAATTATTCGTATAGTTTATGCACATTCCGGTATACCCATGAGGTAAATACCGACAGATACCCGTTCCAGAATGGTAGAATAGCCAGAAAAATTAACCATAAAATACGTCCCATTCACACACATCCTCTTGACAAAGATTTCGAAAAAAAGGAAAATTGAGGGTCAGTAAGTAGTTAATTTGATGTCAACAATTCAATTCACCCGGGTGATAAACGTGTGTAATGCCAGCATTATACTCATATATATATGTTTAGCAACTGTTAGTTTTTATTCTGGGCTGGGTGAAGCCGCGGACGGTGGGAGAGTGGAAATTTCCCCAAAATCAGGAATCTCCCCAATTAGAGAGAACTGCAACTCCGAAATGCCAGTGGTCGCTGGCAGTTTAACTCACAATTTGGTGAAAAGTTGGTCAACTTGAAAGAAAAATAGGGCTTATTCCACTGCACTTAAAACACACAAGTATAATATTAAGAACGATTTTCTGCTACATGTATATTGTATAGGTGCCTGATTCTGTAAAACATTGTATATAACCAAATAACCAAGCAGGTTATAGTTGAGGAGGCGAGATAAATGCTACTCTATGATATTATATAGTCAATAACGAATGTTTAGAAGTTATCTATACCTAGGCAGTCATATTTTCCTGTTATTATTGTGTATCAATCAGATAGAAAGCCTGGAAGTGCAATGAGTCGACGCGTGAAGTCGTAATGTTTTGATTCAATCTCCCCGCCACAATCTCCCCGCCCACCACTCCCCGCCGCGGCGTGTCGCCTCCGCAATTATAACCTACATTGTCTCAGCAACAACCCGATTTCGGCATTCTTTATTCTTCGTTTTTCCAAGGCATTGCTTATTGAATTTTGACGGGGGTTTTGCCAGATGCAGCAGTACTGTCTTAGAAAACAGTGTAAAACATCGCCCAAATTTTACATGCCACAATATACATGTAAAAAATATATTAAGTTTTGCTACTCGAGGCGAGTAATTTGCATTAAATTGCTATTATAGAACGTTCCATCGTAATGCATGTCATCCATATAATAGTAGAACAACAGAAGAACTATATTTTTGGTATTCAGATGCGGTGCATCAATGTTTATCGCAAAATTTAAATTTTATGAAAAATATTAGTCGCGGAGCCAAAACACAGTAGACCAACCTTTGAGTTAAAACTGCCAGCGACCACTGGCATTTCTAGAGTTTCAGATCATTGGAATTGTGGAAAGTACCGACCACGTGACAACCCCGCACCTCTGTCTTTTCCCTCCTTCCCCTAGCCCCGCCCCTTTCATTCTTTCATAGGCTGGATATAGCGGGAACTTCTCTCAAACCAATGGAGAGATCTTAAGTTTGACGTTATGGCAAGAACGCGAGTCTTTTTTTTTTTTATAATTAAATTATTCACATCAAATTTAGAGACATGTGTTATATTAACTATCTAAATAATTATCCCTCGCCCCCCCCCCATCTCCTCCTAGTCATTCACAGTATAATAATCATCTCACGTCAGCCAGTCGTGTTGTTCCAAACACCCCGTTTTTCCTGCCGACTAATCACAAACCTTTCTGTTCGCCTCGGGACGAGCGAATCTCTTGCTGACCGCCCACAAGGTAAGATCTTTCCGTTGTTTCACCTCCCTACCTCTCCTTAGTTATATAGTATGCCTATCAATATATATGTATACCGTTGTTTAATATTCATTATCATAAGTGTTATAGTATATTGAAAAGGATTCTCTTTCTGACCCCACAAGGTTAAGCGTGTGGACTCATCGAGTGAAGCGTGTAATACCGTGGCCACCGAGATGATAAGGCCTGGTGGATCGCCCGTGACGTCACACCATAAGGATACCACCCGCTCCGCTCCCCGTACAAGTTTACCTACCTAATATAATGTTTATCAGCATAAAAGATATACTGTTATCTTCGGAAATGTTTGTTCTATAATATTATCAAATAAAAAACCGTAAAACACTCAAAAAAAAGGGCCATTATGAGACTTTCAAGAAATATGCATTAACTTAAACTCTTCGCCATTTAATATTTTGCTCGCAAACATTTTACATGGAGAATATCAATAGAAGCGGAATTTAATTATCTTTCCATTGATATATTTCGTTTAGTGATAAATGAATTAGCGGCATGCATAAATTAGCGTTAACTAAATATAAAAAATCCTGAAATCGTATAATTTCCTACCTAATATATGTTTATCAGTATAAAATATATACTGTTATCTTCGGAAATGTTTGTTCTATAATATTATCAAATAAAAAAACCGTAAAACACACTAAGAAATGCCATTATGAGACTTTCAAGAAATATGCATGAACTTAAACTTTTCGCCATTTAATATTTTGTGAAAAAACTTTTTACATGGAGAATATCAATAGAACCCGGAATTTAATTAGCTTTCCATTGATATATTTCCTTTTCTGATAAATTAATTAGAACCATGCATAAATTAGCGTTAACTAAAAATAAACATCATGAAATCTGGGAAATTCCCCGATTTCGTGATGTTATTTTTTAGTTAACGCTAATTTATGCATAGTTCTAATTTATTTATCAGAAAAGGAAATATATCAATGGAAAACTAATGAAAAATTTCCCCTTCTATTGATATCCTCCATGTAAAATTTTTTCACAAAATATTAAATGGCGAAAAGTTTAAGTTCATGCATATTTCTTGAAAGTCTCAAGGCATTTCTTTAATGTGTTTAACGGTTTTTTATTTGATAATATTATAGAACAAACATTTCCGAAGATAACAGTATATATTTTATACTGAAAAAACATATATTAGGTAGGAAATTACCCGATTTCATGATTTTTTATATATAGTTAACGCTAATTTATGCATGCCGCTAATTCATTTATCACTAAACGAAATATATCAATGAAAAGCTAATTAAACTCCACTTCTATTGATATTCTCCATGTAAAATGTTTGCGAGCAAAATATTAAATGGGGAAGAGTTTAAGTTAATGCATATTTCTTGAAAGTCTCATAATGGCATTTTCTTTGTGTGTTTTACGGTTTTTTATTTGATGATATTATAGAACAAACATTTCCGAAGATAACAATATATCTTTTATACTGATAAACATTATATTAGGTAGGTAAACTTGTACGGGGAGCGGAGTGGGTGGTATCCTTATGGTGTGACGTCACGGGCGATCCACCAGGCCTTGTCTCTCGGTGGTCTCGGTAATACCCATGGTCCAGTGACACACCAAACATTTTTCCCACATTTTTCCCCTCTTCGGTTGCTTTCATGTTTAGCTTAGATGAATATAGGAAATAAACTAGAACCATAGAGCGGTGTGTTATAGATGAGAGGTTAAAGGTTATGTCCCCTAGGATTTCCTGTAACCCAAGATAAGGTTTAGAGATATCAAAAGGGATAAGATAAATTTCCCCAAACATTCTACTTTGAAAAAGGTGAAAGTGAAGTAAGACAGAAACCAAGTCAAAATAAGAGTGTTATACAGTGTAAATTTAGGATACGTGTATCAGTGATAATTCTCTTATGTGAAATAATCTGTCTTATTGAGAAGTTTAGCAAAGTAGTACATTAGTTCCTATGGGAATTCAATATTGAGACATTTGTTGTTTTCTACAAGTAAAGTATACCAATGTTCTGACCTGACTAGTTTCGCTCCACCCAGGTGATCTATTCTCTGCTGAGGAAATACTTACTCACGTTTTCCCAAAGAGTTTCAGCCTTATTCGGTGCATTAATAGTATCTCCATAACTACATAATCTTCAGATTTCATAAACATGTTCAAGGGGTAGACAATAGGATCACCCGCTTGGACTGGTGGCAGCATTCCTCTAATAAATCAAATAATTTCATCGTTAGAAATTAAAGTTAATAAACCCTTTGTTACAGTGGAGAATTAAACTAAATTAACTTCATTCCACTCACATTGTAACAACACCAAAGAAAAACCCTGGCACCACACTGGTAGCTAAGCGGTGGTATATTATTTCCTACAAATAACAGCACCGGAATCTCACCTGGGAAAGTAGCTAAAAAAGAGTAAAAACTTCAGGTAATATGTACAAAGTCTCATTGTTAGGACACAGTCAACTTCCCCAATCACTCGATGTCCAGAAACCGAAATTAGGATTTTCAGAGCTGGAGGAAGGGCAAGTTCCTTTTTCTCAAATGATAGACTAAAAGTGTCCTAGAATGGACACATGATCTGTGCATTTTGTTGGCTCGGAAGCAACGATATTGCCGATGGCATAGATCCCGGTTCTCTTGCTGACGCTATCAAGGAAATTACGCGCACAATAGAGAGGAATTGTGAGGCGGTAGTGTGCATCTGTTTAATAGAACCATGCATTTATTCAGAAAGAGAACCACACCTATTAGTCACGGGAAACCCGAGTGTCCTTCTGTTGACCGACGGAACACGGGAATCGAGTCCCTACCCGCGTCTATAAGAGGTGTTTCTCCAGCGTCATCATGAGTTGGGAAATACCATATTCGCCGAGGTAAAAACGAAGGAGGAGGGAGGAGGAGGGATGCAGACAGAGTGAGACGGTTGCAGAGATTTAGTGGATGAAGTAAGAGCTGAGAGAATGAAGAGAATTGAATTAAGAGAATTAAGGTCACCGCTAAATCAAACAAACCCTTTCCATACCTCTCAATTATCCACGAATAGCGTGAAAGAGGGACTCACCAAACCTCGAGATATTCCAGTATTGGAGTTACATCGACTACAAAGCCTTGACGCAACGGCCCGCCTCCAAATGTTCTTTGAATTAATAGAACAATGTAGCTCAAGCGACGCCACACGCATACAAATTGCAAAAGGGAGAGTGAGCTCAGAACTCTCAATCTTAATTCATAACTAGCAAACGAACCATAAAGTAGAAACCTGGGCAGCAGCATTAAACATCTTTTAGAAACTGAGTTCGCACCGAAGTGGGTGTTGATAGAGCCTGGCAGGAATTGGAGGCAATGGGTTACTACTGGGGGGAATCTCCTCAAGCTTTCACCCATCGTTTTATTTGCCAACATGTCGTGATTGAGACAAAATTCCCAAATGAAAAATTCCCCAACCGTGATAAGACCATAAAGAGAAAACTGTGGTACGGCCTACCAGTCGCGTCGCGAGAGAAATTAGAAGGATTCCTGGATGAAGGATATCCTCTTAAAAAAACTCATAGACCGTCTAGAGCACGAACGCCAACTGTTCGAAGAGAGAGACAACACCCCAAGGGTTAACATGATCCAGTACATAAGAAAGAAGGAAAGTGCTAGACGAAAAAGAAACCGATAAGTCCATACACTTCCCAAACCCTGAGACCACCAAAGACGAAGTGGAAGAGCTAAGACAACAAGTCCGAGAAATTCAGACCCGTTGGCTCAAGAGAAAACCGAAAGACTCCCACATTTGAAACACCCACTCGCAAGTATTGTGCCTATTGTCAGACGAAAGCACATACCCTTCAGGAATGTTGGAGAAAACCTCCATTAGATCATTGTTTCGATTGTCGCAGATCCGGATGCCGGAGGGGAAATCGTAGTTGTCCTGGACGCGCCCAGGGAAGTCACACTCAATCCCCCGAGCCAAGCCCAAAACCCAAGGGCAACAAAACATGACTAGACGGAGAAGATATTTCACCCACTATCCATGTAATTATCAACGGGAAAATAGTAGAAGCCATAGTAGACACGGGGAGTGGCTATACTTTAATCAAAGAATGTACCACAAAACGTATCGGAGGGGAAATAAAATAAACGACGGAATCCTCCTCGCCTCGTGGGAATCACAGACACACCGTTGAAAATTCTCGGTATGATATGGGCGGAAATTGAAATCCGATGACGAACAAAAATGTAAAAAAATGGTTCCCCGTAGTTCACAGATTCTTATCTCATCGGTGATGTGGCTCTTGGTTGTGACATACTCACAAAGGCCACCTCACATGGGACTGAAAAAGTAGAGCGATGCGCTGGGGTGATAGCCCTCGTACAGTTAATCATATTCGCGAAAGAGAAACAAAATCGAAAGAATACACAGACATCCTGGTAGAACTCACAAGCCCGTCACAGGCATCCTCACAAATAAGCCTTCTCAATCAGATAAAATAAACCCTAACCAATCCACGGTTATGCCAGTCAAGGTAAAAGAGATCCCAGGTTCTGACTTACTTATCTATCCTCAGCAAAGAGTCAGTAAAAATAGTCACCCCTACATAGTACAAGTGACATCAGAAAACGATATTTATGTCCCTTTCACCAATGATACCAAGAAGGAAAAGGTTTTTCGCAAGGCACTATTCTCGGTTCATACGAAAAGGTAGAAATTCCTCCATAAAAAAAAATCAATTCCACTCATGAAATACACAATGACCTACTACCGGGAAACGATAGAGTACAACCAAAAGGAACCCGAACCCAAAGGCTGAAAGAATTAATTAAGGGACAAAAATGGCAGCATGTGACGGTTGCAGACAAAAAGAGTTACAAGAGGTATTCTAGAGAATGACCCTCTTTTTTATCTTAGACCAGAATGAGTTAGGACTTATCAACGGTCCTCCGGTTCACATTAAAGTGGCTGACCCTCAACCCAGTCGGGGACCTACGTATCGCTATCCCGAGAAAGCAAAGGAACTCATTTCACATATGCTGCAAGACATGGAAGACCGAAATATCATAGAACGGTCCACGGCCGCATGGTTGTCACCAATTGTCTTGGTAAATAAACCAGATTGTAGTAAAAGAATGTGTTTAGATTATCGACACATAAATAAACACCTCGCCACTGACATCTACCCACTTCCAAGACTAGAGGAATTGGTAGAACAAGCCGCGGGTCAAAAGTATTATATGTATCCTAGACATGCGCGAAGCATATTTCCAGATATTACTCGATGACGAAAGTCGTGATCTCACCACCTTCAGCGATGGTGTAACTTTATATCGGTTTCGACGTCTACCGTTGGGATTAAACTGCTCGCCCGCTATATTTTCCAGGCGAATGGCCTCAGTATTAACTCCTCTTCTTCAGAAGGGATGGATCAAGAACTATCTGGACGATTTAATCCTATGGGCTCCAACTTTCCCTCTTCTTTTGGAGCGCCTTACTCAACTTTTCGGACTCCTCACCACGAAAGGTGTGAAACTCCACCTCAGTAAATGTACTTTCGGACTAAAAGAAGTCACCTTCCTAGGCCATCGAATCTCAGCAGAAGGAAGTAAACCGGATCTGAAAAATGTGGAGGCAGTATCTAAAATGAAAGCTCCCAAAACGGTCAAGGAAGTCCGACGTTTCTTAGGGATGTGTGGTTTCTACCGGAAACATGTTCCGTCATTTGCGAAAGTTGCTGCTCCTCTCACTAACTTAACTAGAACTCGGTCACTTTCACCTGGACGAATGAGTGCCAAACCGCGTTCGAACATCTCAAATCGTGTCTGATTAACGCCCCAGTCCTGGTTAGGGCACAAATACATGAACCTTTCATCCTCACGACGGACGCGAGTAACACCCATGTCGGAGGAGTCCTAAGTCAAATTCAATCAAATGGTTCCAACTGCCCAATAGGGTATTTTTCCAAGAAATTGAATTCTTGCGAGACCCGTTACTCAGCCACTGATAAGGAAGCTTTGGCTGTAGTTTTCACTTGTAGAAATTTCCACCATTATCTCTGGGGCTCACAGTTTTCGATATCGGCACCAGCAGAGGTTAGAGACCTAACTCATTTGTACTGCACTGACAAAGGTTGTCGCGGACAAAAATGCCAGTGTGTCATTGCTGGACTTGAGTGCATTGACATTTGTTCCTGTGGTGGAGAATGTGCGAATCGGCTGGAGATAAGTGAGGTGGCAAATGGAGATGAAGTCGGAGATGATACGGACATGATGGTGTAAATACTGTAAGTAATCTTTGTAAGTGCCAAAATAACAATTTTTAAGATATTCCAACATTCTCAATTTGTTATGGGTAAATGGGTTAAATGGCCATGTTTTAATTAGAATCTGACTGTAAAACATCATTTTTCATAAAGTAGACATCCTAATAGTGTAAGTAATCTTTGTAAGTGCCAAAATAACAATTTTTAAGATATTCAAAAATTCTCAATTTTTTATGGGTTGAATGGGTTAAATGGGTTTTAAAGGGCCTGTTTGAATTAGAATCTGACTGTAAAACATCATTATTCATAAAGTAGACATCCTAACGAATCCAACAATACCTCATTTGCCTTGTTCTAAAGTGTGGAGGGGTAACTCCTTAAGTAAGGCCCTTTTTTGGCCTCGATCGCTCCACTATAGGACCGCCACTGATTATATATATCACTGGTCAACACGATATTTCTGGCAAAAGGTTTTAAAACAAATTCTAACTGAATTTGGGCTGCTGATTACGAATATGAACTCAATTTTTGTCTATCACATCAGGATTTCGCGATATAGCATTTTTCAATTTTTGATGAAAATGACTCATCAGCCTATATATCGAAGGTTTCAAGATAAAAACACGTGATTTTTAGTAATACATTTTGTATATTCTTAATCAAGGAATTACAAAGATTACGAAGTCCATGTACAAGTAAATCAAATATAGTGACAGAATTGAAATAGAAAATATAAACATACATATATATGGTGCACAGATCAATGGCAAGTGGGCATTTTATGTGAATTTTTTTTTCTTGGCTGATCTCTGATGTCAGCTTCTGGGTGTCTCTCATAAAGCTCCAGCAATAATCCGCCATCATATGTGAGTCCCACCGGCCTTGATACCGTTTTTTCCTTTGTTTTAATGTCCTGATAAAAAACGCCCCCCTTGTTCCTCGCTCACATCCCAAGGTTCTCCGGAAACTTGTCCAAATGGCTGTGTAAATAGTGAACCTTGAAAACTCATTCTACACCCAAAGATCTCGCAGGCTCATTAGTAGCTCTTCCACAATCTCTCATAGTTGTCTGCTTTCTTATTCCCTAGAAAATTCTTCACCACATTACAAAATGCATTCCAAGCTCTTTCTTCTGTCTCATTCATTGATTTTGATAAAATTGGATCTTCATTAGTGTTTTTATTTGAGGTCCATCAAATATTCCAGCCTTTTTCTTCTCTTCACTAAGACCAGGGAAAGTTGAACATATATAGCTGAAGCATTCTCCACTGTGATCAAGAGCTTTGACGAATGTTTCATCAATCCAAGTTTTATGTGCAAGGGAGGAAAGACAATCTCTTCCTATCCACTAGAGGATCATTGATGACTTTTCTTATCGCCAGATGCCAACTCTGTCGCTGAGGCCATTCTTTTTTCACCCAATGCTCTGCTGTAGCTCTACTGTCCCAGTAACACAGAAAACAGGGGTATTTTGTGTACCCTCCTTGCTGACCTAAAAAAAAGTTAACCATTTCAAATCGACACAAATTAACCACCCATGAACATGATATTGCAAAACCTCCTAGAACAAACTTGATGTTGTTTATATTTTTTTTAAGTTTTTCAGAATGACCTATTGGTAAGAGCCATACTTATTTCCATTGTGTAACAGAACACATTTCAAACTTCTTTTGGAACTGTCAATAAAAGCCTCCAAACCCTTGAATCATATGCTAGCAGTCCCATAAAAAGAAGTAGCCCTTCTACATCAGTACAATAGACAAGCTGGCCATCTGAATGGGAAATACTTACGCAGTTCTGTTCCCTGTTACGATAAAATGAGACACCTGTGCCGGGTTTCAGCATTCGATTCTCTTGCAGTCTGAAGACAACAGTTCAGCAGACTCTTTTGGTAGATAAAGATCTCTAACCAAAAACATTCAAAGCAGACTGAGAAACAGAATTGGTTTGTCACAATCTTCATCAGATGGCTGAAAAATTTAGTTGTCTTCTTCATCAGTGGGAGCAGGGGGAGCAGAGATCTGTTTCATCATTTTTTGAAGCTCAGTAAATATTGGTACAGGTATTTCTTCACTATGGGTAACTGTCGAATAGCTGAAGGGATACTTGGGTATTGCCCAAATATTTCTTGTTTTTCTTATTGAAAACCTTTTTCATTGACAAGGCAGAAAAAAGCCGTCATCTAAATGATTGCTTGGTTCTCTCCAAACCATAGGCACTCCAAACTTTAAGTTTAGCCTTCTTTCCTTGAGACCCTGATCTCAAAGTCTCAACACCGGTTTTGCACACTTTGTGAGGAGCCCCAATGCTTGTCTTGGTCTCCAAGTGGTACTTTGAAGTACGCAAAATACACCCCTCTTAACAAAGTCAGTAAGTTGCGCCTCTGAGTCTTCAAAGTAAAGCTTCCACAGATGTAGCAAAATATATTTGGATCATTTGAGCACTTTCTTCTGTGAGATGTAGAGGCCATTGTTAGAGCAGCACACCAACTGCGGACAAATAAAAGAAAAAGATTTTTTAGCTACCTGAGTTGTTCCTTGAATTTGCTACCCACCACCTACACCTTAGGCATTGTTTCACAAAAAGAAACAAACAGGAGAAATACAATAAATAAATCAATTCAATGTAAAATTCAATAATAAACACTACCTGGGACGATTGCTGTGCAAGTTGAAATTGGGTTTGTTTACTTTCGTATCATAAGAATGGGAATGTTATGCATGTTCAAAGAAAACGAAGATTTTTCTCCAGTTTATTGGGAGACTGAATTAAAAATAAACCATATAATCCGGCCCTTTTGCTACACTATCAATAGAAGGATAAATTTTTCTTGAAATTCATGAAAATGGAATATATACCTATAGCGCAAAAACGTGATGTGATAGAGAAAATATAAGATCAGATTTGAATTCAGCACCCTCAAATTAGTCTAAAACTGTTCTTAAATTCCAGGCCAGAATTTTTTTTTTTTTTTTGTTGACCAGTGAA
>JACEEZ010025914.1:45000-47500 GCA_016584305.1 Chionoecetes opilio | reverse complement strand
CGGAAGTTGTAGCTTGGGGCCCCGCCTGCGCAGGTCATGGTGAGCAGGTCTTCCACACTCACCGTCAACTTTGGGGACCTTCTTCCCGGCCCGCAACAACTTGATCTTGAGCTGCCTCACGCGCTTCGCGGGAACACTGAAGGTGTTTTGGGGGACGCTTGCCCTCGACTGGTAGCGTGTGGGGCGCGGTAGTTGTCGTGGTGGGGCGAAGCTGCGGCCAGAAAGAGCAGCGCTCAAGGTGGAGCGGGGGCGGAAGCAAATGGCCAGGAGAAGAGTCGTTTTGGCTCCCACCCACAGGGTGTCCGGGCAGCTTCCCGCCGGGCACCCTGTAGGAGCTCTACCTTTACAATAATGAGACTGGTCATCACTGTTACTGTTGGCTTTGATCAACACGCGCAAATCTCAACAGGGGAAGGCCGCCCAAAAAGTAAAATTTCAAATCAAACAAGAACTAATATAGTCATGCAGACTCGTCGCCCTATATTCGTCGCCCTATACTCGTCGCCCTTCATCGGTTCCACTCTGGAATGGCCAGGCGGGCAGGCTCCTCCACCAATCACCTGACGCGCACCAACTCACCCTGAGGCACTGCCACCACCACCAACACTTGGAGGACACCAAATATCTCTATTCACATTAACTTTTCTCTCTTCCTCTCTCTCTCTCTCCTCTCTCTCTTCTCTCTCTCTCTCTCTCTCTCTCTCTCTCTCTCTCTCTCTCTCTCTCTCTCTCTCTCTGTCTCTCTCTCTCTCTTCTCTCTCTCTACCCTTTAGGGTGGCTCGGTTGGTAGAGTCGTGAGCTTGCATGTAGAGTCCCTGCATTCGGTAAGCGGTTCGAGTCGACCAAGTTCGTCCTGGCGTGGTGGCGCTTTGTATAGTCAATAACCTTGTAGTTGTACTTGCAAAGTGTCTAGATAGGATCAAAGTATCTTATCTATACCTTCTCTCTATCTATCTATCTATTATATTATATATATATATATATATATAATATATATATATATATATATATAATATATATATATATTATATATATATATATATATATATTATATATATATATATATATATATATATATATATATATTATATATATATAATATATATATATATATATATATATATATATTATATATATATATATATATATATATATATATATAATTAGGGTGGCACTTAAAAATGATTTTTTATTTTTAATGCGTGCGGGTGGTTTTCTGGTTCCATTCCCGTAAAAAATAACGTATGCAAATTTGTTTTGAAAAATATTAATATTTAAAGGTCGCGAATTGAGGTAAAAGTTGAGATTTTGGGGGCAAATTTCAAGATTATCAAATTCGTTTCTGACGTTGTTGTACACTATAATTGGATGATTAAAAGGCATTTCTTAGTCATTTTCATATTGTTTATTGGTATTTCACTCAGTTTTGGTCACACCGGAATGCTGGTCTACTCCAGGTCCCCCTCTCTTGCAGAGTATTAGCCCCTCATCGGGGGGGGGGGGGGATTATGGGCAGTGGGCACCCATCTCTCACTCTATGTGGCCTGGTTAGCAGTCGCAGTCGACTTGCGGGCGTCGGGGGTACCGCTTCCTGTGGTCCTCAACGACCTGCAGGAGGAACTGGCGCTGTTCCTCGTCCTTCGTGAGGGCCTGGTTGTAGGCCTGCATCAGCGCCACACCACGCTCGGCGAAGTCATTCACCACCCGCAGCTCCCGGACTACACGAGCGGCGGCTTGGTAGCTGCTGTCCTCCTCCCAGTCGGCTGGATCCTTGTTGAGGAACCCCGCCTCCAGGGTCGAGGATCTTGAAGAGCTGCTTGGACGACGGCAGTGACGAAGCTCGCCACCGTCTTGGTCGCGAGAGCGGCGCTCTTGATGTCCACTGCGGACTTGCGGGGCGGGTCCTCGTCCTCCTCCTCCTCCTCCTGCAAGTCTATGGCCTGGACCATGTCTCGCTTGACCCCGAGGGGAAGGTCGGGGTCGAAGAGTGCCAGAGCCACCAGCCGCTCGCTCAAGTACCACAGGTGGCGGCCGAAGACCGGGACTGTCGCCTTCGACAGCTCCTTGTCGGGGTAGGCGCGGGAGCGCGTTCACGAAGGCCAGGTCCAGCGCCGGCGCAGCAGCGGCGAGTGGAGTCCAGAACCAGGCGGCGGCGTACGTGCGGACGACGAACAGCGCACAGCGCCTGATGCCCTGGGCCTCGGCTGCCGTCAGCCGGAACTGCTCCCTGAAGAGGAAGACCTTCACAGCGTAGATGCCCTTGCCATCCACCTGGCCCGGTGGAGCGGTCCGGGGCGGGGGAGAAGCGGATGCCGCGCTTCGGAACTCCGCCGAGAGCAATTACGCAGAGCTCCAGAAGTTCCCGGTAGTCGGCCCGGGGCTTGGCGTGGTCGAGGAAGCGGCGGAAGTTGACCAGCAGCTCGTCCCGCTCCGGAACGTCATCGGCGGTGTAACGGCTCCGGCGTGGTCCTGTCGATGAACTCCCACCCGCCTTGGAACC
>JACEEZ010025914.1:5000-40000 GCA_016584305.1 Chionoecetes opilio | reverse complement strand
CCCGAAATGTTACCCGCAAACTATTGTTTCATTCAGTCTCTGCCAACTCAGACAGCATACACACCAAGGTCCGTAAGTATAAATTGTTTTTATTTAATTTTATTATTTGTAGAAAATATAGGATTTTTTATTATTTAAAAAAAAAAAATTCTTTCAGATGTCGCTTTTTAGCAGTATAGTATTTTATTTTTTTTAACTATTTTAGCTGATGATGCCAAGTGTCTTTTGGCGAAACGTTGCGCATAAACAACCCCAAGAATGACGAGTGTCTTTGTCACCCTGAAATGTCAAGATGTATCTACCTAAGAATACCAACTAAGAATCTTCCCAGCAGCCCAGGAGGGCAGGTATACACAGATCGTCACGTGAGCTACACTCTCACCATGCCTAGTTTAAGCAGTGATACCTGGGTATTATTATTATCCTCAAAATTAGATTCCCCAAAATGTCCCTTTATTGATGTCCTAAAACTAGGTATGGTAATGCTTCTCTACCCCAATACCGTAAATAGAGAAGACTGATTACAAAGTAAAAAAGTTTTAGATAGATATAAATTTTTGCAAACCTGAAAAACTTATGGAATAACCCCCAACTTCCTCCAATTTAAAATATATAACCCAGCAAAACAATACATCTACATTTAAGTCATTTCAATTCAAATTACTAAACTTAGAATTAAAAAGAAAAAACAGGCTACTTAAAATAAACACAGAGGACTTTAATCAAACTAAATCTGATCTGAAGAACACCTTGTCATGGCTTGATTTTAAATGTCTTTTTAATAGATTGTACGTAGTAAGACTCAAAATTCAAAAACAGCTAAAGCTTGTCATAGGAAAAAATTGTGCTCCCTAGGCATTCCTCTGGAACACTCTGTCAATAAGGATAAAGTCGTAATTAATCTTTCTAACCGTTCGTTAACTCTTGCTGAAAAAGATTTACTTGCACTCGGATTACCTTTTGCCTTACCAAAATTTAATATTAACTACGTCAATCATTACTTTACATTTGAGAAATTTATTAATACACTTAAATATAAAGCTAAAAAAACACTTATTACGGAGTGGGATAACTTAGTTCAAGGGATCTCTACTATTGCTCATTCATCATATCGTGAATTTAATTAATTCAAACATTCATTCCCAAAACTCCCACAAATTCAGTTTGATGCCCTAAATGACTTTAAATCTGATGATACTATCATAATCACTAGACCCGATAAAGAACGCGGTACAGTAATTTTAGCTAAAACTGAGTATATTAACAAAGCTGAATCCATCCTTGGTGTTAAAACTAAATTTAAAGTCCGCGCTGACAATACATTTTCTTTCATCAGTAAAATGGAGGATAGACTTATCCGTCACTTTAGAACATTACTTAAATTAAAAGTTATTACTAAAGATGTTTTCCATTATATATTTCCTAGTAGCTCTTCTCCTGGCGTCCTCTATGGATTACCAAAAACACATAAAATAGGTAACCCCTTACGTCCTATTCTTAGTACTATAGGCACCTTTAACTATAACCTAGCTAAATACTTCGTCCCGATAATTGACCCACTAACTAGCAATGAACACACAATTAAGAACTCTTTTGAATTTGCACATGAATTAAAAACAATTAACGTAAACAATGCGGTAATGGCTAGTTTTGACATCCATTCACTATTTACAAATATTCCATTAGATGAGACCATTGAAATAATCACTGATCATTTATTTCATAATGCTACCATTTTTCTTAATTACACAAAAAAGCAATTCTCTGATTTATTAACTTTAGCTATAAAAGACTCCCCATTTATATATAACAAAAAACTTTGTCCAAACTGATGATGTTTCCATGGGGTCATGCCTAGGTCCTTCTTTTGCTAATGCCTTTCTATGTCACCATGAAGAAATGTGGTTGTCTAACTGTCCTAAGCTTTTTAAACCTTTTTATTATAAACGATATGTAGACGACACTTTTTTACTCCTTAAAAATACCGAGCACATTCCCTTATTTTTGAGCTACCTTAACTCTCAGCACCCAAACATTAAGGTCACATATGAAGTTGAAAACCCAAATTTATCACTACCTTTTTTGGATATCCTAGTTACTCGAAAAAATAATTATCTTACCACCTCAGTTTATAGAAAACCTATTTTCATTGGTTTGGGGAACTCAATATGTTTCATTCATCCCTAACCTTTTTAAAATCAATATTATTAAAGACCTTTACTACACAGATGCTATAGTTTTCTTCTTCTAATGGTTTGCCTTTGATAATGAAATCAAATTCCTTACTATTTTTTTCCAAAATAATGGCTACCCCCTAAAAATTAATTGAAACAACCATCTCCAAATTCAAATGAAAAGTTAAAACCCCAAGTCGAACGAACCCGAACCCATATTAGACACACACTATTTTTAAAACTTCCATTTTACGGCCATCTCAGTTACACCATTCGAAAAAAAACTCAATGATCTACTTAAGTTAACATTTTCCTAGCTCAAAATTTCAATTTATTTCTACTAATTCAATTTACCTTAAGAAAAACATTTCAAATATAAAGACTCTGTACCTAAAGCCCTTATTTCAAACATAATTTACGAATTCAAAGTTCTAGCGTAACGCTAGATACGTCGGCGAGACAAAAAGGAATCTAACCCCCTTAGGCTTTCTGAGCATAAAGGTTGTTTCTGCACGTACTGGTCGACCCATTTCTTCACCTTCGCAATCTGCAATCCGCCCCACTCACATTTTTTTAGATCACCCTTTTTCTATGAATGACTTTAGTATCCTATCCAAGGCACACTACCCTAGTGACACTAAATGATTAGAATCCATACACATCAAGCATTTGCCCCCCCCTGATCATAATAACCAAGTACTTCACACCAATTCGAGGTATCACTGTTAGCAGTTCATGGACCAAGCCACCAGATGTCGTTAGTGTTTTCTCCAAAAAGGTGGACAACCTAAAATCTCTCAATATATTTAATATTTTTCTATATGCTTTTGATCAGGGGTTTTTTTACTCTTTCTTTTTCTATATGTTGGGTAATATATATAATCTTTTTAAAGATCCCCGGGACGATAACTTCGGGGCCATTCGTCTGTTTATTTCTTGCTGAGCGCGTTCGTCGTGAGATGTTTTCGGGGTACATACTTCCTCATTTTGTAAATTTTATCAGGTAACAAAATTATATGTATTTGTATAAGTAGCTCTTCACATTTAGTTTATACAAATGAGGGTAATTTCTTCATTTAACAACATAGTGCAGTAGCTATTACTTGTACCGAAATATACATTCTTCGTCATCACCCCCAACAACAGAACGCATGGGAAAGGTGTAGCGATCTCACCAGGCTACCCTTGGTCCGAGTAGCTACATCTCACAAATACGCACTGAAACACTGCTCCTGGGTGAATATTTGTTTGACAATGTACATATACCAATTGTGATCCTGGGTAAAACATGGTGGGGAAAAATTGAATGTAGAGTAGTAATTAAAGTAGAAATAGAACATTTCAAACGAATGTGTCTTGCCTAGAACAACTTCCTACCCCTATACGAAACTGCTCCCTGGGCGAATAGTTGTTTGACAATATGTAGTAGTACACGTATACCAAATTCTGATCTTGGTTAAAAAGTATATATTGGCAAACAACTATTCACCATACAGGAGCAGTGTTTCAGTGCGTATTTGTGAGATGTAGCTACTCGGGCCAAGGGTAGCGTAGGTACGTAGGTTCGAGGCAAGGACACATTTGCCTTGAAATGGTTCTATGTTCTACTTTGATTACTACTCTACATTCAATGTTTCCACCAAAGTTTTACCCAAATCAGAATTGGTATACATTGTCAAACAACTATTCACCCAGGGAGCAGTGTTTCAGTATACGGTAGGGCAATGTTCCAGGCACATTCGCTTGAAATGTTCTATATGTTCTACTTTAATTAATTCTACATTCAATGTTTCCACCATGTTTTACCCAGGATCACAATTGGTATACATTGTCAAACAAATATTCACCCAGGGAGCAGTGTTTCAGTGCATATTTGTGAGGTGTAGCTACTCGGGCCAAGGGTAGCTGGTGAGATCGCTACACGGCAAACGTGTTCTTCCCCAGGATCAAAAAGACTTGTAACCCATTAATCCTGTTCCCCCATCATTTCAACGGAAACCACGAGACTTAGACAATCACAAGAGAAAAAATGTGAAGTATGAAGTCAATAGCGTGTGAGAAATGGACAGTATCGCTGCTGAAACAGTAAATTGAGAGACAGAGCAGTACCTCATTCGGGCTACTGTAAAGAGAAGCTCGTAAAACTAGTGAAAAAATCTCATGAAAATCCTTCTTTGTGGATCAAGTCGAGCAACAGATGGAGAAAGTGTTAGTGAATCAAGAAGGGACGATCACTGTTAACGGAGATGTCGTGGTCTTTCCAGACCCCATTTATTAACAGGTTGGGATGATAACCTCACCAAAATACCATCCATAACCTCAGCATGTTGCCTAATATACCTCATTTAACAAGAGAGGATGGCCGCCAAACGGCTAGAAAACTTTGAAAATGAAAGAGGCTATCAATTATGCAATGACAACCACATAAACACAGTGCAAATAAAACCACATGATGGTAATATGTCCTATATTAGAGCCAAATGTATCAGACAGACTGCACAGAACGAGTCTCCCTATTGTGTTTGGCTTCTTGCTACAAACAGAGGAAATATTGAAGCCAGTGGATGTCAGTGGGATAGGGTAAGTTGAATTTTTCATTTTGTTTTAAGTATTTGTATGAATACCTATGGTAATTGAAATGTTCTTAATGAGATGTATTCCACATATTCCAAAAAAATAACCAAACATTTAAGGTAAAAAAATAACCAAGTAAATATTTGAGTAAGGACATCAAAGGTAATAATTTAGTTTATGACTGTTGCAAGATTTTCAGACAAGATATTTTTTTTTCGATTAATATGTGATGCATTTCCTAATAGAGATAGTTTTTTCCTGTGTAAACCTCAAAAAAAGTGTGTTGTCTGCGATTTGAGAAAGTGATGACAAATTTTCTACAAATACACTTCTTCGACGTTTTGACTGGAAAAACATTCTCCATTTGTAAAAGCTCAAAAAAATAACCTAATCTAATCAATCCACGTAGAACAAAAGGTTAAAACAAGTAAAAAGCCTTTATTTTAAAGTACTTTATTTTTAAAAATATAGTAAAAACAAGATTTAATCTAATCAGACATGCAATTGACCCCATTGGACGATGCATGCGTAATTTTACCACACTTACTGAGCTGTTTGTTGAGGACATAAGGAATGTTTATCTTATAATGTAGTAGATGAAGTATGTAGGCTCCTCTGGTAAAAACTGGACATATAAATCAATATATAAGACATCAGTAAGGACTATATTCGTGCAAAAATTTTTGAGGGTGACACAAAGCTAAGTTAATATAATGCCATTATAAAATATGGTAACATATTTTCAGAGATGATGGAAGCTGCAAAAATGTTTTTGGGATTAAGTATGCTGTAGCCAACTTTGTAAAACAGAAATGAAGTCAGTCTTTCCATCCAGCGGCCAACACCCACAGATTTACTTTGTAACTGGGACAAGCCACACAAGTCTTCAGTGCCTTTGAGGATTTATCACACTGATGGAAGGTTCGTACATTCCACTTAAGTGATGGGTAACCATTTTTAGGTCCCCTGCCCATTGCTGTTTATATACAGAAAATTTTGATATAGTAAAATTATAATACAAAATTATACGGATGATTTTTTCCCCTTTTTGCACTGGGGATCAGATATCATTTATACATGTATAAAATCCAAAATATTATAAGATAACTGCGGGGTCATGCCTTGAAACTTCCCCGGGTCTGGAGTGGGAAAGGAGAGGCCCTGACAGCAAGAAGGTGCTCATAAAATCGAGTTGTAACTACTCTCTTTATAAAGGTGTAAAGCGGGTTTTCACTCGAGGCATTTCGGCGGGACTGTTTCGTTGAACCAAACAAGCATTTGGCTTGACCCGTTTGACAACACAAACTAGCACACCTTGGGCCAACCGCTTCACCCAACAATAACATAAACCCTAACAAACAAAGATGAAAGCGATTACAGTGGGGGGTGCGGAGATATGTTGTTAATGTTTTAACTTTAGAGTCCGTAGCTATACTACTATTGTACTAGATATACGTAGCTATTGGTGATGAAAAGGGAGGAGGTGATTGTTAGAAGAGAACGACGACATATGAGGACGCGTTCATGTGGGCTAAATGGGTTATAGTAGACGAGAACTGCGCGGTCGCTACCACCGTTACCACTTAACAGAATATTTTTTGCTTAGTATAATGTGCAGTATTTATTAATTTATGCATGCGTAACCTTTAAAACATATACATATTAAAGAAAGTAGATAGAGTTGTCTAATAATGCATAGACACACCCCGACCTGCCTCCCACCCAACCCCATCCCTTAGGAGGTTAGGTTAAGTTTTGGTTATGTTAATATTCTCGTCAGGGGGTCGAAGGGGTCGGAGCCCCTCCCGTTAGAACCTGCGGGGCGGGGCACACTTGTTTTCGTATAATTCCGTCACTTCCCTGGTTTCCGAGACACTGACTATTATTTCCTGGACAAGTTTTACGGCTTTTTCTGATGAAGATACTTGTTTTCAATGGAAATGTGCAACATTTCCTATAATTTCACCTAACCATTTCATCGAACATGTTCGTCTAAATGACCCTCAAAGTTCGACCAAACAGTCCAAGCAAATGGGAAGTTCGACGAAACAGTCCGACGAAACGCACCGTGTAATAGCCGCTTAACGCGGGAAAGTGAGTCAGTCCTGTGACTCACGAGTGACGAAAAGTTGGTAGTGTAAAGTAATATAATAGCCGTTTGATAAATAGTCATTTTTCTTCACTCCTGTCCCAAATAATGTTTTGCATTGATTGGTTATTCTTCCCAAACTAAAAGAAATCTTTATGTGCAGACAAAGACACTAGCAGCCCACGGCCGACTGTTCCTCATCCAGAATCCATGTACAAGGCATGTGTGTTCGGATCAGCATACCAAGATGAGGACATGGACAACGACTTCCGGGCTTTACTGAAGGGAACGAATTTCCGTACATTTGCAGCAATCGTATGAACCATCTCCAGCAACAAAATTTATCACCTCCCAGAGTTGGCACAACGTTCAGAGAGAACAGTGTACATCATTTATAGTCGATTTATCTCAGCACTTCACTGATACCAGCAGGGAAAAAAATTAGAAAGTTTACCAAGGCTCAAGCCAAGTGTTCTCTATGGAAAAAACAAAGAGTTGGAGCCTTAACATCAACAACTCTCCACCTGGCTGCTCATTATAGCAGGGATTGTAGTGACAATTTTGTTGTTGGATTCAATCATGGGGCAGTCCAAATTCAGTGGGGAAAAAGTGCTACTGAATATGGAAAAAGAAGTTAACCTTTTGTGAGAAACTATACTATAAAACATGAAACATAAGCATGAATCACTAAAGGTATCAGAAACTGGCTATTCATTGTGAAACAAATCCAATTTTAAGAGTAAGCCCAGATGGTGTCGTCAGTGCAAATGTGTGGCACTGGACTTTTATAATTAAGTGCCCCTTTCAGCACACATACAAATTCCCTTACAGGAGAAGAGGTTGCTCGGAGGGGGAAATACCATGTTGTTTTGGGTAATGATGACAAAGTACACCTCAAGAAGTCATCTGCATGGTACACTCAAGTACAAGCCCATCTTGGGGTGACTTTGTTGTATTCACAAAAAAGGAACCCTGTTTAACCATTGAAAGAATATATTTTGACAAAAGCAGATTTGAAGCCGATGTTACAAAGGCTATGGTTTTTATGAAAAATTTATTTACCCGAGGTTTTTTGATCGTAATACAAGTTCTGGGAATTAAGAAATGGAAACCTCTGTGGTGATGATGATGATGAGTTGGGACAGTGCTGATGTGATGCAATTCTTAGGCCCGTACCAAGAGTCATGATGAAGGTCGAGCGACGAACGTCGAATGACCGAGGAATCTATAATAATATAAGCGAAAGTGTGTCTGTCTGTGTGTGTGTGGTGTGTGTGTGTGTGTGTGTGTGTGTGTGTGTGGTAAGGTTCCGCCCCCGTGGCGCAATCACCTCATAGGCACATTTTTGGAACCGGGTTGACCAGGGGAAGGTTTTTTAAGCCCACTTTTGATATGATTCGATCACTTTTTTTTTCTTTTTTTTGCAGCCTATTTGCGTAATTGTGAAAAAAAAGAGGGTTGCGAGAATTGAGGAAACCTTGATGTAGGGTGATGGGTAATGGGTGAGTGGGAAAGGGTGGGGTGAGGATAATGGGTGTGGGGGGTGATGGGTGAGGGGAATGGGTGAGGGGTGAGGGTTGGGGGGTGATGGGGGATGGGAATAGTGGGGGTGATGGGTAAGTAAATATAAACGAAAGTGTGTCTGTTGTCTGTCTGTCTGTCTGTCTGTGTGTGTGTGTGTGTGTGTGTGTGTGTCGGGTATAGGTTCCGCCCCCCGTGGCGCAATCACCTCATATGGCACATTTTTGGAACCGGGTTGACCAGGGGAAGGTTTTTTAAAAGCCCAATTATGAGATGTCCGATTTCTTTTTTTTTTTTTTTTTTTTTTAGCACCTATTACGATATTTGTGAAAAAAAAAAGTGGTTGCCAGAATTAGGGAAAAATTTATGTAGGGTGATGGGGAAGGGTGAGTGAATGGGGGGTGATGGGTAAGGGTGGGGGTGATGGTGAGTGAATGGGTGGGGGGTGATGGGTTGGGGGGGATGGGTGATGGGGGAGGGAATGGGTGGGGGTGATGGTAATGGAAAAATTAAGCAAAGTGTGTCTGTCTGTCTGTCTGTCGGGTCTGGGTGTGTGTTTTGTGTGGGGGTTCGGGTTAGGTTCCCCGCCCCCCGGGGGCGCAATCACCCATTGTCACATTTTTGGGAACCCGGGGTTGACCGGGGAAGGTTTTAAACCCCAAATTATGAGATGACCCGCCTTTTTTCTTTTTCTTCTTTTTTAGAGCCTATAGCGATAATTGTGAAAAAAAGGGGGTTTGGAGAATTGGGGAAAACCTTGATGTAGGGTGGGTAATGGGTGAGGAATGGGTGGGGTGATGGGTAATGGTGTGGGTTGATGGGTGAGTGAAGGGGGGGGGTGAGGGGTTTGGGGGGAGGGGTTGGGGTGATGGTGATGGGTGAGGGAATAGGGGGGGGGGTGAGGGGAAAGGGTGAGTAAATGGTGTGTGGGATGGAAATGGGGGGGTGAATGGGTGGGGGGTGAGGGAAATGGGTGAGTGAATGGGTGGGGGGTGATGGGTAATGGGGGGTGAAGGTGGGGGGAATACAACTTTCTAACCCTGATTTCGGGAAAATTAGAAGGGCTATCGGGGAGGTCCGTGTTAGGGGGCCGAAGCCCACCACCATAGCCCCCCGCGGGTAGCCAAAAGCCCCCCGGGGGGCGGCTTTGGGCTATTTTACCATAAAAGGATATTTTTTAAAGAAGAGCACTTCGGGTCGAACCCCCGTGTCTCGCCTGCTCCTTTCTGAAAAATATCCCTTTTAAGAAACATTCCCCGGTCATTCGACGTTGTCCTCGACCTTATAAAACTTTTGCCCGACCTCATCTGACATCAGCTTCGTCGTTGACTTTCCATGACTCTTTTACGGGCCCTTGTGATGAGTTGCGGAAATTTATTCTTAGTGATAGGTTGGGCTGTGTTGATTAAGGGTATTTTTTGTGATAGATTGGGGGCGTGTTGATGTAATGGTTTCTTAGGATAGAGTTGTGGCTGTGTTAAATGAAAGGTTGGTATTTTTAGTGTAGAGTTGTGGCTGTGTTGATGAATGGTTTTCTTTGGGATGGAGTTTGGCTGTGTTTTATGAATGGTATTCTTAGTGATAGAGTTGTGGCTTGTTGATGAAATGGTTTTTTTGTGTTTAGAGTTGTGGCTGTTTTGTGTAATGGTATTCTTAGTGATAGATTTTGGGGGCTGTGTTGGTATGGTATTCTTTGTGATAAGTTGTGGCGTGTTGAGTAATGGTTTTTTCTTTTGTATAAAGGTTGGGCTGTTTTGATGTAATGGTTTTCTTAGTGATAGAGTTGGGGCTGTGTTGATGAAGGGTATTCTTAGTGATAGATTGGGGCTGTGTTGATGTAAGGGTACCCTTTGTGATAGAGTTGGGGCTTGTTGAGTAATGGTTTTCTTAGTGATAGAGTTGGGGCTGTGTTAGTAAGGGTTTTTTTTATTGATAGATTTGGGGCCGTTTTGGAAAGGGTATTCTTTGTGATAGAGTTGGGGCTGTGTTGAGTATGGTTTTCTTATTGATAGATTTGGGGCGTGTTGATGAATGATTCTTTTATAGAGTTGGGGCTGTTTTGAGGGAAGGGGGGGGGTATTCTTTGTGATAGAGTTGGGGCTGGTTGATGTAATGGTATTCAGTGTGATAGAGTTGGGGCTTTTCGATGTAATGGTATTTTTAGTGATGAATGGAATAAAAAGAGGTGGTTTGTTATAAGGATGTCAATTCCACCCATCAAGCTAATGTGTAAATTTTTTTTTATAAGTTTTTTAAAAAAAAAACAAAATTATTTTTGGTCCCTTTTTTATTTCTCATAGTACAGGGAATTTTGCGAAGATACAAACATTTTTAGTTCACCCGTGGAGTTTCTACTTTAAAGAATTTTTGTATAGCGAAATGCTCTTGGAAAAAAAAATAGGTTTTGTTTCAAGAATCTATATACTAACTGTACTCCCTTTAAATTTCTGTTTTGGTTTTTTTCATTATATCTTTGCTGGGGGAAACAGTTCTCTTTCGCCTTTTCAAACTGTCTCATTTCATAACTTTCCCCTTTTTTTGCGCTCTCCTAAACTTGCTAACTGCATTTTTCCCCCTCTTCCGCAGCCCCACTGCACAAGACTTTCTACGGTTGCGCACCCTTATTCTGCCCAAATCCTTATGAAGTCTTCTTCAAAAAAGGGGGCCAAAAAAATTAAAAAGTGGCACAGACAACAAAACATTTAAAAACACTTCCCTGAATGAACACAAAGGGGATGCGGGAAGGGGACTTAAAATGGATAATCAGATTATATTTTTTTTGGGAAAGATGATTTTTCCCATATGGCAGGGGGGCGAGTAATTTTGGGGGGCTTCAGTTTGTGAAACCCCCTTTATCTTCGTAAGAGGCTCCATGTTCCATCACTGCTACTATGACCATAATTGGTTAGTAATCCACAACTGCATATCTATTTTCGTGACAGCTTTGAAATTTTTTTCATGCGTTTTAATGGCTGTTCGACATAAATGCTAGGTGAAATACCCCTTTTTTAGAAATTTCACTTTGTTTTAATACCCTACGCCCACTTTCATCCTTCTTTCTGGTAAACGGAGGCATTTGAAAACTTTGTTTTTTTTTTGCAAGTAAAAGTCCATATTGAAGCCACATCAACCATTAGGGCCCCCCGGGTTCAACTTTATCCAAAATCTTTTTAAAAATTTACTATCAAAGTACAGCTCCATACACATTCGAAAAAAAGGGAAATCACCTGTTGGTGTGATTCCTCCAAAATTTGACAGTATTGTGGTGCTTTAATTAGAAATTTTGCGCTTGTGCATGCTTTTTTTTGGGTTTACGTGAAGAACTCTGACAGTCAAATATAACCCTTTGTATCGCTATACTTTAGATGATAGTTTTCAGGAAATTTTTCCTTACTTTTTTCACTGTTGGATACTTGACCATCTTTTTTAAAGATATCATACAATATGTTTACCCATGTTTGTTAACACAGTAACATGCTTTGGCAAAACCCCCAACAGGTCAGAAAGGACCCCTTTTTCCTGGCTTCTTAATATTATGACATTAAAGGAATTCATCAATACGAACTTCTTTTGATTTACCTCGGGTGCTCTGTTTTGACTTTTATTGAATTTGCTTGGGGGTTTCCAATATTAATTTTACCCTTTCTTCGAAATTTTCTTAAAAAGCCATTCAGTATATTTTCGATAAAAAACCCTACTTTCTAACAGACTTTACTCTGCCCGAACTTTCTCCCTTAAAGCCTCACGAAGCACTTGTTCTTCTTTGCTGCACTGGCTGGGGAAAAACTGAAAAACAAAAAATAAAATTTGGGGTAAGATAATGTTAAAAAAATGTCGTGTTTCAGTACAGGAAGAGAAGATTGTGGCGATAAGAAATACCCGTAGCCGTGTTGAGCTAGAAAAATTGTTAGAAAATAAAAAGGTGACCATAAGGGCCCAAAAGGGGTTATAAAACTAAATCCTGACATATCTCCCCCCGTAGTTTCTCCATCAAAACTTCTTAACCACATATATACTCAACCTATCCCCCTCCACAGCTATTTATTTCAATATTCTGCAGTACTCCTCTGAAACCCGCTTTCATTCCCTAACCCCTTAAAATTTCTTCCAATATGTTTTTTTTCATACAAAGGGGGTTTTAAACAAAAAACCTAACCGTTTTTTGCGTTTTGGTTTCAGCATGACTGACAGGCTGACTCATCCCGCTCCCAACTTATGGTTCACCAGAGTTTGTAGTTTTATGGGAACTGCAGGGAAGGTGTGGTCTGGGTTGCCTCAGGGATTGCTGAAATAAATAGGGTTGCATAGTTATAAAACCTGTCGTGTCAATTTTTTTTTTTTTTTTTTTTTTTTGGTGGGGAAATTTAAAATTTTCCCCTTTTTTCTTTGTTACAAAATTTCAAAATTTTTCCTTTCCCAAGTCCAATTAATTTGTTTTACAATTTTTTAAAAAACTTGGTTGAAAAACATTTAGAATACAACCCCTTCTGTAAAAAACTCAAGGTCGTTCTTTTGCCCAGACTCCTAAATTTGAAATGAGGAGCTTCCCTTTGGTTGGTGAATGTCGACACGAACCACGCCTGAGGAAGATTACCAAAAACAAAGGGATATTTTTCAGACAAGAGCACGACGACTTTCGTCACAGCTCTTCGTTCTGAAAAAATCCCTTTTATGGTACCTTCCTCAGTCGTTCGTCCCTCGTCGCTGGACCTTCTCATGACTCTTGAAAACGGCCCCCAATTTTGTTATGCGGTATTGCCCTGTACCAGACATCAATGTTTGTTCTTTTTTTTTTTGCGAATATTGACATAACTATAAATTAAGCATAATACACCCCTTTTCCCATCTAGTATCCTGACGCCTCGCTCCCTCCGGGACGTCCCCCCAAAGGGGATGGCCACAAGACCCCCACCTCCCCTCTATCCAAATTTCCCTTCTTTCTTTTTCTAGCGCTTGGCCTATCAAACCTTTTAACATACTCTTTTACTTATCCTTCCACTCATGCACAATTTTTTTACCCGTTTTTTAAATGATGCTGTTGCATACTGTTTGGGGCCAAATTCATCTCTAGTTTTAATGATGAGACTTCACCGCTGGTTTTTTTAGGTAGGACATCATCACTCTGGGTGAGGTCAATGTTCGGAAAATAGAAATCATTGCATATTATTAACCTTTTTTCCAGTTTTGCTTACATATATTGGTTACGATGCTTAACAAAAAATTAAAACTAACCCCCTCCCTTTTCCCTTAATATAAATTTTGCTTGAATTAACCCCATAATTGGGTTCGTAAATGTGAACCTATTGAAATCACATTTTTTACTGAAAATCGAAAAAACGAGGCCCATATTGACTTTTATGGGGGACAGCTCTTGGCTGCTGCAGTGAACTTTTTACTCGAAAATTTGGTCAAAACCCCACCCCGGCTCCTCCCCTGGCCCCTAAAAAGATAATAAAGCGAACCCAAAAATTAGTTTGCACGAAAAATTTTTAGGTTTAAAGTATTCTTAAATATTAGATTTGCTCTTGCCCCCCCTGTGTCCAAGCAAAAATTTTGTTTTTTTCCCCCCACCATTAGGAAAAGAAGAAAATTTGATTAAAATTTTTGAAATGCATGTGTCCCTGTTTTGGTTTTTGCATGATCTGATAGAAGTTTGGTGGTAAAAATGGACGAGAGTTTCGGGGTCGTTTTTTAGAGAACCACATTTTTTTTTTGGCCTACAATAGTTTTTGTTCTAATGGGGTTTTTTTATTTTTTGGGAAAAAGAAAAAAAAAAATAAAATTAAACTTAACCTACCTTATAGGTTTTAATGAAAACTAACCTAACCCTTAACCACAAAGTATACTTTTTTTTGCAAAAAAAAAACATCTCCCTTCAACAAGCACCATTGTATCCCAAAAAATAAAATTTGGGTTTCCCCGAAACGCCGGAAAAATCTCTCCTTTAACCTGTTTGGTGGAGTAAACCACAAATTTAATGATCTCGGGGGGGGTGGAGCTAAGGGACCCGTTTACCCTAATTAATTTAACTTCCACTCATTCACAAAAATGTCTACCTTTAAAGATGATAACTGTTTCTTGTAATTTTGGGGCCAATTCATCTCCATTTTCCCCTGATAAAGGGTTTGCCACATTCTTGGGTAGGGCTAATACGCAGGACAAAATGATCACTGCCACCTTTTCTTTAAAAAATTATTGCCATATTTGATGGCCTTTTTATATGAGAGTTTTTTTGCCCCAGTTTATTTTTAGGGAAAAATTTTTTGGGCAGGGGCGAAGAGATGGGCCCTTTCCAAACCCTTTAATGAATGCCTGGAACAGATAGCATGAAATCTTTTAGCCTTTTTCCATCCTCCACACGTCGACATCATCTTCCCTAACTTTTTTCGTTGTGGTTCTTTCTTTCTGACGGAAATTTCACTCAGCCTTTACTTTAACCATACTGGATGTTTTTTCCTTTTTTTCTTTAAACGACTGAGTCTGCCCACAGCACATAAAAAACACAGTCATGTGGGGGTCCTGTAGTATTGTTTTCGGACCCCTCGCACAGCTTAAAATGTAATCGTGCGCCTGGCGCGTGACAGGCTGCGGCGAAAGGGTGCCCCCTGTTCATAAAGTATGCCATTTTTCAATAGTTTTAAACAAGACATGTTTTTCCTTTCATGAGTTGGGGTTTATATAGTCTCTTGTTGAATTTCATTTCATGTCTGTAGAACTGACTGTTTTAAAATTGTAACAGGCCCCTCTATTGGTATTTGTTAAAAATCCTTCTATTTTTTTTTTTTTTTTCACTCAACGATGAAATTCTTTTATTAATATTAGAGTATGCATATTATGATATACATTGGATACTAAAAACTTCATTGAAGTACTGCATCAGCTGATAAACAAAACAATAAAAATGCCTAACTGATTACTTTAAAGCGCCTTGTCCTCATTTCTGAGAGACGACACTATGGCCACCTAGCGAAAACTGAGGTGAACTGCTAACAGGGATACCTCGAATTATATATACTCAAATGATTATCACACTGTTTCGATTGTCAGACTCTCGTTTCGATCGCCACACACGAGCCGAAATGTTACCCGCAAACTATTGTTCATTAAGTCCTCTGCCAACTCAGACAGCATACACACCAAGGTCCGTTAAGTATAAATTGTATTTTATATATTATTTATTATTTGTAGATAATATAGGATTATTTTATTATTTAAAAAAAAAAATTCTTTCAGATGTTCGCTTTTTAGCAGTATAGTATATTATTTTTTTTAACTATTTTAGCCTGATGATGCCAAGTGTCTTTTGGCGAAACGTTGCGCATAAACAACCCCAAGAATGACGAGTGTCTTTGTCACCCTGAAATGTCAAGATGTATCTACCTAAGAATACCAACTAAGAATCTTCCCAGCAGCCCAGGGAGGGCAGGTATACACAGGTCGTCACGTGAGCTACACTCTCACCATGCCTAGGTTAGCAGTGATATCCTGGGTATTATTATTTATCCTCAAAATTAGATTCCCCAAAAATGCCCCCTTTATTGATGTCCTAATACGTAGGTATGGTAATGCTTCTCTATCCCAATACCGTAAACTAGAGAAGACTGATTACAAAGTAAAAATGATTAGACTAGATATAGAATTTTTGCAAACCTGTAAAACTTATGGAATAATCCCTAACTTCCTCCAATTTATATTATATAAACCTATGCTAAACAATACATCTACATTTAAGTCATTTCAATTCAAATTACTAAACTTAGAATTAAAAGAGAAAAACAGGCTACTTAAAAATCACACAGAGGACTTTAATCAAACTAAATCTGATCTGAAGAACACCTTGTCATGGCTTGATTTTAAATGTCTTTTTAATAGATTAGTACGTAGTAATGACTCTAAATTCAAAACAGCTAAAGCTTGTCATAGAAAAAAATTGTGCTCCCTAGGCATTCCTCTGGAACACTCTGTCAATAAGGATAAAGTCGTAATTAATCTTTCTAACCGTTCGTTAACTCTTGCTGAAAAAGATTTACTTGCACTCGAATTACCTTTTGCCTTACCAAAATTTAATATTAACTATGTCAATCATTACTTTACATTTCAGAAACGTATTAATACACTTAAATATAAAGCTAAATAAACACTTATTACGGAGTGGGATAACTTAGTTCAAGGCATCTCTACTATTGCTCATTCATCATATCACAAATTTAATGAATTCAAACATTCATTCCCAAAACTCCCACAAATTCAGTTTGATGCCCTAAATGACTTTAAATCTGATGATACTATCCTAATCACTAGACCCGATAAAGGACGCGTTACAGTAATTTTAGCTAAAACTGAGTATATTAACAAAGCTGAATCCATCCTTGGTGATAAAATTAAATTTAAAGTCCTCGCTGACAATACATTTTCTTTCATCAGTAAAATGGAGGATAGACTTATCCGTCACTTTAGAACATTACTTAAATTAAAAGTTATTACTAAAGATGTTTTCCATTATATATTTCCTAGTAGCTCTTCTCCTGGCGTCCTCTATGGATTACCAAGAACACATAAAATAGGTAACCCCTTACGTCCTATTCTTAGTACTATAAGCACCTTTAACTATAACCTAGCTAAATACTTCGTCCCGATAATTGACCCACTAACTAGTAATGAACACACAATTAAGAACTCTTTTGAATTTGCACATGAATTAAAAACAATTAACGTAAACAACGCGGTAATGGCTAGTTTTGACATCCAGTCACTATTTACAAATATTCCATTAGATGAGACCATTGAAATAATCACTGATCATTTATTTCATAATGCTACCATTTTTCTTAATTACGCAAAAAATATATTCTCTGATTTATTAACTTTAGCTATAAAAGACTCCCCATTTATATTTTACAAAAAACTTTATGTCCAAGCTGATGGTGTTTCCATGGGGTCATGCCTAGCCCCTTCATTTGTTAATGCCTTTCTATGTCACCATGAAGAAATGTGGTTGTCTAACTGTCCTAAGCTTTTTAAACCTTTTAATTATAAACGATATGTAGACGACACTTTTTTACTCTTTAAAAATACCGAGCCCATTCCCTTATTTTTGAACTACCTTAACTCTCAGCACCCAAACATTAAGTTCACATATGAAGTTGAAAACCAATTATCACTACCATTTTTGGATATCCTAGTTACTCGTAAAAATAATTATCTTACCACCTCAGTCTATAGAAAACCTACTTTCACTGGCTTGGGAACTCAATATGTTTCATTCATCCCTAACCTTTTTAAAATCAATATTATTAAGACCTTACTACACAGATGCTATAGTTTCTCTTTTAATTGGTTTGCCTTTGATAATGAAATCAAATTCCTTACTAATTTTTTCCAAAATAATGGCTACCCCCTCAAATTAATTGAAACAACCATCTCCAAATTCATAAATGAAAAGTTCAACCCCAAGTCGAACGAACCCGAACCCATATTAGACACACACTATATTAAACTTCCATTTTACGGCCATCTCAGTTACACCATTCGAAAAAAACTCAATGATCTACTTAAGTTACATCTTCCTAACTCAAAATTTCAATTTATTTCTACTAATTCATTTACCTTAAGAACACATATCAAATATAAAGACTCTATACCTAAAGCCCTTATTTCTAACATAATTTACGAATTCAAATGTTCTAGCTGTAACGTTAGATACGTCGGCGAGACAACAAGGAATCTAACCCTTAGGCTTTATGAGCATAAAGGTGTTTCTGTACGTACTGGTCGACCCATTTCTTAACCTTTGCAATCTGCAATCCGCTCACACTCACATGATTTAGATCACCCTTTTTCTATGAATGACTTTAGTATCCTATCCAAGGCACACTACCCTAGTGACACTAAATTATTAGAATCCATACACATCAAGCATTTGTCCCCTGATCATAATAACCAAGTCACTTCACACCAATTACATATACTCAAAGATAATCACACTGTTTCGATTGTCAGACTCTTGTTTCGATCGCTACACACGAGCCGAAATGTTACCCGCAAACTATTGTTCATTCAGTCCTCTGCCAACTCAGACAACATACACACCAAGGTCCGTTAAGTATAAATTGTATTTTATTTATTATTTATTATTTTTAGATAATATTGGATTATTTTATTGTGTAAAAAAAAAAATATTTTAGATGTTCGCTTTTTAGCAGTATAGTATATTAATTTTTTTAACGATTTTAGCCTGATGATGCCAAGTGTCTTTTGGCGAAACGTTGCGCATAAACAACCCCAAGAATGACGAGTGTCTTTGTCACCCTGAAATGTCAAGATGTATCTACCTAAGAATACCAACTATATATATATATATATATATATATATATATATGTATATATATTCTTGCCTTTTCTTCTTGATATAATCAATCAAGAGAACCTATTCGAGCTTTCTCCTCAAGTTACAACAAGAAACAACGGTTTAAAACTGATAGTTTTATCACATATCTCCGAAAAAATTGTTACCATGTCAGAGTTATTAATAGATGGAGCAAATTAGCAGATAATGTTGTCGAAGCCAGCACAAAAACTACATTTTAAAACAGATATGACGCCTACTATAAAGTAAATGGGTTATTATATTGCCTTGCGAGTCATATTATTAACTTTCCCGGGATTGATTAGTGTTAGTGGTAGTTTTAGTTAGCTTACTTCATCCATCTCATTCTTCACTATGCAAGTTCCATATTCCTACACTTTCGTAGCATGGTATCCTTTTTCACCTGTTCTCTTACATGTAGTTGATAGTTAGTAGTATGTAGTTAAGCATATACCCTTGTTATAGACCAATAGGTATCCTGGTATCTGTTCTTCCTATGTATTCCTATGTCCTCCTCCCCCTCCTCCCTTTCTTCTCACCTGTGTTCCCATGACTCCCTCAATGTCTGTCCTTACACTGGTTCATTACACACACACACACACACACACACACACACACACACACACACACACACACACACACACACACACACACACACACACACACACACACACACACACACACACACACACACACACACACACACAACACACACACACACACACACACACACACACACACACACACACCCACACCTCATTATTTTTCTCTCTCTTTCTCCTCCTTCTCTCCTTCTTTTTTACTTGTGAACAACATTTTTAGTTCTCTCTTTTTTTTTTTCCCCATTTCCTATTCATTCGCCTTTTTTTCCCCTTTTTCTTAACTAATATTTTTTTATCCCCAAACCTTTAACACTATTTTTTTATTTCTTCATCTCTTTCTTTCTCATACCCTAATTTTAAAAGCGTTTTTTTCCTCGCGTTTCCTTTATTCCTTACCCTATCCATCTCTTCTGCCTCTCTTATTTCCCTTCATCCTCATTTTTTCTATCAAAAATTTTGGGTCATCCTTTTTTAACTCTTTTTTTCTATTAATTTGTTTTTACCCTAGATTAAGTCCATTTTACTCTTTTCTTCAATCTCTTATTTTTTAAAATGTTCTTTCTTTCTTAGCTGTGAGTTTCTTTTTTTTTCCCTTTCCTTTTTCCCTTTTAAATTCCCTTGTTTATCCCCTCCCTTTCCCTTCCTGTCTTATCCTTTTAAACCCCTTCACACCCAGATATTTATTTTGCTGTAAAAAATAGTTTTTTTTAAACCATGTATTACGAAAAGTACTTAAAATTTCAGAGGAGCTAGTGGACAAAGGGGTCTAAAAAAAGGGCATATCTATAAAAAATTGCTTCAATCATTAAAAACGCTAATACTCCAAACAAGGAAATTACGTTCAGGGTCTCAAGGGGGTTTAAAGGTCATTCATTTTATTTTCCTTATTTACATACCGTCTCCCCCCTCACCCTCACCTGCCCAATTCCCGCACCTGCCTCTGTAATCTGACTTTTTTTTTCTGCTACCCTCTCTCTCTCTCTCTCCTCCTCTCCTCTCTCTCTCCCCTCCCCTCTCTCCTCCTTCTCTCTTCCCCTCTCTCTTTTCTCTCCTTCTCTCTCTCCTCCTCTCTCTCTTCTCTCCTCTCTCTCTCTCTCTCTCTCTCCCCCTCTCTCCCCTCCTCTTCTCTCTTTGCTTCTTTTTTTCCCCCCGTCACATTTCCCTTTCCCCCCCTTTTACCTTCTCACCCCTCCTCCCTCACATACCCTCTCTCCCCCTCCCTTTCCCCCCTCTTTTGGGGGAATGGGGTCCCCTTTTCCCTGCTTTTTGCTACATTTCGCCGAGGGGGGATGGGCGTGGAGGGGCCGTTCTGTGCTGGCCTTTTTCTTAATGTATTCGATAGATACAAAAGTTCACATATTCCCCTTATAAAAATGTGGTCTTTTGGTATCGATATTTCCATGTAAACTTTAAACCTTGAACTTCAAAATTTAAAAACTAATCTTTTTTATCTTCTTTTGTTACTCCTCTTCTTCCTGTTGGTGTTGGTTTGGGTTGAACTTCAATATACTACCGTAGATACACTATAACCGCCACCTGCACTTATGTCGCCAGACGCCATGTATTACGAATCATAGCATCACTACTGATTTGCATGTGCCATTGATGATACACAGTAGTTTATATCATGACTGTATAATCTACCCTGTTTCAGCGTTGTTTTAGGCTTTGTATCTGCAAGTACTACGTACATACGGTCTCAAATTTCGCTATTCGTTTTTTTTTACGGGCGACGACGACGGCGGGAGGACACTCATAACATATTTGTGTAAGACGCCACTCATTTGATATTTTTGTTATATGTTCATTTATGCCATAATAGGACACAGATGAAGATATAAAATGACACAGACTCTCCAGATAGCACCTTCTAACTTTCCTGAAATCATGAATGTTAACATGTAAGTATTAACGCGACCAGACGTCTGTAGAGCGAAAAAAAACTTTGTCCTGGTGACTTTAATGTTATCTACAATACTAATCCATTTCTCTCTCGTTTTTGTTTTTTATTTCCATGTATTATTTTTTTTCTCCGCTATATCCATTTTTTTTCTATTGTTTTTCCTCTTTATCCTCTTCCTTCTGCTGGTGTTGGTCTGGGTTGGACTTCAAACTATAGTTTACTAACTACATAATCATTTCTTTCTTTCTCTTGCTACTCATCTCGTCTATACACTGAAGTGTATCCCAGAGTACTAAAATAATGCAAAGGGGTTGTTAGTGATGCGTTAGTGCATATTTTTAGGAAATAGATTGATATAGGGGAAATGCTGTTAATATGGAGGAAGGGAAATGTAGTTCCCATATTTAATTAAAAGGGAGATAGAGGATTATGTCAAATTATCGACCCTAGTTAGCCTGACTCTGTGGTAGGTAAATTATTGAATCTGTTATTGCAAAATCATTAGCGAGCATCTTGAAAAGCATAGTTTGATAAATGATTCACAACATGGGTTCACCAAAGGTAAATCATGTTCCTCACTAATTATTGAGTTTTATAGGAAAGTTTATGAAACAGCAGATAATGATGAGGATTATGGTATAGTATACCTGGGCTTAGTAAGGCATTCGACAAGGTGCCACATGGTAGACTCTTAAATAAGGTTAAGGCTCATGGAATAATGGAAAGGTTCTTCGTTGGATTAGATCTTGGCTAAGTAATAGCCAACAAAGGGTTACAATTATGGTTCTAGATCTGAATGGGGCGGGTAACGAGTGGGGTTCCACAAGGGTCTGTTTTGGATCCATTACTATTTTTGATTTACATCAACGACTTCGATAGTGGGATTAGTAGTGATATCAGCAAGTTTGCGAATTATTAATTATTATTTTTTTTTTTTTTTTACATTGTGCCTATAGCGCCTGTAGGCAGTGGTGACCCAGGGCTCGGATGGTAGGCTCTGGAGGTTCACTTGAGGGCGCTGATGGTTGGTCCTCGCCCATGGTGGCGCAGGCAGGATTCTTATAGTGACGCCTGTGATTAGAGGCTCATGCCGCCCCCTGTGTCCTCCGATGCACTAGCAATCGCAGATAGAATTGATGGGCAGGGTATGTGAGTGTTCTTAGGCCACTCGACGGTGCAGAAAGGTTTTGGTTTTTCTTTGGGGATCGAACTCGGGTCACCGAGAACGCCAGTCGGAGACGCTAACCACTCCGCTACCCCCTACCCCAAATTATACTAAGGTAGGTAGGATTATTAGATCACAGTTTGATGTAAATATTTTGCAAGGAGACTTAGATAAATTAAATGAGTGGGCAGATAGATGGCAGATGGAATTTAATATTGATAAGTGTAGCGTAATGAGGTTTGGTAGGAAAAATCCTGGTAATAGGTACACCATACGCAATGTATCGCTGAAAAGATCAGAGGGTGAGAAAGATGTGGGAGTGCGGGTAAGCTCAGACCTCCGTCCTAGGAATCAATGTATTGAGGCTAGAAATCGAGCCAACAGGGTTTTAAGATTTATTACCAGGAGTGTGAAAAGTAGAAGTGTTGAGGTTATTTTAAAGCTTTATGTGGCTCTAGTCAGACCTCACCTAGACTATGCGGTTCAGTTTTGGTCTCCGTATTACAGGATGGATATTGCCTTGTTAGAATCAGTGCAGAGAAGGTTGACCAAAATTATTCATGGAGTGCGTAACTTTAGTTATGAGAAGAGATTGAAACTCTTAAATTTACACTCACTCGAGAGGCGTAGAGTAAGGGGCGATCCGATTGAAGTTTTTAAGTGGATAAAGGGATACAATATAGGCGATGTAGGAACAGTTCTTAAGGTTAGTAAGCAGGGTAGAACAAGAAGTAACGGATTCAAACTGGAAAAGCGTAGATTTAAAAAGGAAATTGGGAGAAACTGGTTCACAAATATGGTGGTGAATGATTGGAATAGACTAAGTGGTCTGGTGGTCACAGCAGAGTCTATTGGGGTCTTTAAAAGGAGCCTGGATAAATTCATGGATGGGGAAGAGAGGTGGATATACTGTAGGTAGAGTTAAGTTACAGGAACTACCTCGTGTAGGTCTCACGGCCTCTTGTAGCTTCCTTACTTTTTTATGTATGTTCTTATGTTCGTCTACTCCTCTTCCTCCTGTTAATTATTATACTTAAATAATCCGTTTTTTCTCTTGTTTCTCCTCTTCCTCTTCTTCTTCCTGCTGGTGTTGGAACTTGAAATTATTCATTATAATAATCCATTTTTTCTCTCTCCTGTTTCAATATTTATATTTCCCTGTATACTTTTTTCTCTCCATTGTTTTCTAATGTGTTGCCTCTTTCTCCTCTTCCTTCTGTTGGTGTTGGTCTGGGTTGGACTTCAAATTAAACTAAACTAATCGTTTTTTCTCTCCCTTTGTTACTCCTTTTCTCCTCTTCTTTCTCCTCCTGGGACTTATCATACTAACTAATCAGTTTTTTTCTCATGTTTCTCCTCTTCTTCCTCTTCCTCCTTTTGTTGGTGTTGGTCTGGGTTGGACTTCAAATTTTACTAACTAATCCTTTTTTACCTCTCTTGTTTGCTCTTCCTCCTGCTGCTGGTGTTAGTTTGGGTAGGATTTTAATCAAATTATACTAACTAATACTTTTTTCTCCATCTATTACTCCTTCTTTTCTTCTGTTGGTATTGTCTGGGTTGGACTTCAATTATACTAACTAATCCTTTTTCCTCTCTCTTTGTTATCCTTTTTCTTCTTCCTCCTCGACTTGATATACTACTAATCCATTTTCTCTCTTTANAAAAATGTTTTGCTAAAAAAAATATTAGAAGGATATTCACAATACCAAAGTGAGCCAGTTACAAGTTAAACAGTCAGTTCTTACAGAAATGCCAATGAAATGCAATAAGAGACTACATTGAGCCAACTCATGAAAGGAAAACACATGTCATTGTCTGGAACTATTGAAATAATGGCACACATTATGACATGGTGGCATCCTTAAGCAGGAAGCCTGTCACGCTGCCAGGCGCACGATTATCATTTTAAGCTGTGAGGGCGCGCCGTAAACAATACGAGTACGATGACTGTGTTTGTGTGTGTTGCGGCAGAATGAAACTCTGATTCAAGAAAAGAAGTAGAAAAACATCCATGTATGGCTGAAGTTAAAGGCTGGGTAATATTTCCTTCAGCTAAGAACGAATCAAAACGAAGAAAGTTGGGAAAATAGATGTAGACCATGGAGGTATATATGGCAGCTGGATGGCGAGTCACCTCCCGCCTCCTTCCTTTAACCT
The DNA here is from genome assembly GCA_016584305.1 of Chionoecetes opilio. Taxonomy (NCBI): domain Eukaryota; kingdom Metazoa; phylum Arthropoda; class Malacostraca; order Decapoda; family Majidae; genus Chionoecetes; species Chionoecetes opilio. The sequence continues at coordinate 15,449 of JACEEZ010025914.1, read as the reverse complement.
GCTTAGTTTAGCATCACAAGACACCACACTTAGTCTTAGTTTAGACCATGCACACGAGTGGGGGTGGTAGTGTAGTGGGTGGTAGTGTGTTGTGTTGGTGGTGGGTGGTAGTGGGTTGTGGTAGTGGGTGGTGGTGGTGGTATAATATTAGTATGGCTAATTTCATGGATGGGGATGAAAGGTGGATGTAGGTAGTGTTAAGTAACAGGAACTACCACGTGTAGGTCTCCCAGCCTCTTGTAGCTTCCTTATGTATCATGTTCTTATGCTCTATCTGTATATTATAGCTATATAATTGTGGTAGAGGTTGTGGTGGTGTGGTTGTCATGGTAACGGGTGGCGGCCGGCGCTTTTGTTTACGTTTCTCAGCCAATCAGCGCGCGATACTCGTACCTGGACTCGCAGGTATCGTACTGGATCATTTAATTAAAATATTATATATATATTACCCAACATACATAAAAAGAAAGAGAAAAATACACTGGTCAAAAGTATAGAGAAAAATGTTCATGTATTGAGAGATTTAAAGTTGTCCACATATTTTTCGTCTAAGCAGAGACGACACTATGGACATCTGGCGGCTTAAACCCTGAAATACAAATGCTGATACCTCGAATTAGAGACAAGATAGAGCAGCCGCCCAGTGTTGCCAGGTCCGCGTAAGCCCAGGAACCAAAAAACAAATTCACGGTAGTTGAAATAGACTTTAGTAACCATTTTTTTCTTCTGGAATATACAAGATGTATGGATATCGAAAAGGACATAAACACAATTAATATTGGTTAAGATGAAATCTCTATTCCTGCATTTCACTATCATACACTTGTTATGATGCTCCAATCAGTAGTTGAATATTGGAATGGGTAATATATATATATATATATATATATATATATATATAGAGTTGGTATTCTTAGTAGATTAATCTTGACATTTCAGGGTGACAAAGACACTCGTCATTCTTGGGTTTTTATGCGCAACGTTTCGCCAAAAGACACTTGGCATCATCAGGCTAAAATAGTTAAAAAAATTAATATACTATACTGCTAAAAAGCGAACATCTAAAAGATTTTTTTTTTTTAAATAAAATAATCCTATATTATCTAAAAAATAATAAGTAATAAATAAAATACAATTTATACTTAATGGACCTTGGTGTGTATGCTGTCTGAGTTGGCAGAGGACTGAATGAACAATAGTTTGCGGGTAACATTTCGGCTCGTGTGTGGCGATCGAAACGAGATGAAACAACAACAAAAAAAATGTCTTTTTAATAGATTAGTACGTAGTAATGACTCTAAATTCAAAACAGCTAAAGCTTGTCTTTGGAAAAAAAAACTGTGCTCTCTAGGCATCCTCTGGAACACTCTGTCAATAAGGATAAAGTCGTAATTATTTTTTCTAACCGTTCTTTAAAACTCCTGCTGGAAAAAGATTTACTTGCACTCGGATTACCTTTTGCCTTACAATTTAATATCAATTACGTCAAATCAACTTTACATTTGAGAAACTTATTAATACACTTAAATATAAAGCTAAAAAAACACTTATTACGGAGTGGGATAAAATTAGTAAGATCTCTACTATTTCTCATTCTCATATCGCGAATTTAATGAATTCAAACATTCATTCCCAAAACTCCCACAAATTTAGTTTGATGCCCTAAATGGGCCTTAAATATGATGATTTTCTATCCTAATCACTAGACCCCATAAAGGACGCGGTACAGTAATCTATAATAAAATAAGCGAAAGTGTGTGGTGTGTATGTGTTGTGTGTGTGTGTGTGTGTGTGTTTTCCGCTCCAGGTGCCGCCCACTGTGGTGGAATCCCTCATATGGCCCCAGTTTTGGAACCGGCTCGAGCAGGGGGAAAGGTTTTTAAATCCAATTTATGAGGGTGATCCGATCACTTTTTTTTTTTTTTTTTTAGCAGCCTATAGCGAGAATTGTGAAAAAAAAAAATGGTTGCGGGGAATTAGAGGAACTGCAACTCCGAAATGCCCGGGTCGCTGGCAGTTTTAACTACCAATTTGGTGAAAAGTTGGTCAACTTGAAAGAAAAATATTGGGGTTATTCCACTGCACTTAAAACACACAAGTATAATTTAAGAACGATTTTTCTTCTATATGTATATTGTATAGAAGCCTGATTCTGTAAAACATGTATTTAACCAAATAACCAAGGTAGGTTTTAGTTGAGGAGGCGAGGTAAATGTTACTCTATGATATTATACAGTCAATAACGTATGTTTAGAAGTTATCTATACCTAGGCAGTCATATGTTCCTGTTATTATTGTGTATCAATCAGATAGAAAGCCCGGAAGTGCAATGAGTCGACGCGTGAAGTAGCAATGTTTTGATTCAATCTCCCGCCAAATCTCCCCGCCACCACTCCCCGCCGCGGCGTGTCGCCTCCACAATTATAACCTACATTGTTTGCAGCCCAAAAAGCCGATTTCGGCATTCTTTATTCTTCGTTTTCAAGGCATTGCTTATTGTATTTTTTACAAGCGTTTGCCAGACGCAGCAGTACTGTCTTAGAAAAACAGTGTGAACATCGCCCAAATTTTACATGCCACAATATACATGTAAAAATATATTAAGCTTTGCTACTCGAGGCGAGTAATTGCATTAAATTGCTATCTTAGAAAAGTTCAATCGTAATGCATGTCATGCATACACTTACTAGAACAAAAAGAAGAAACGTTTTTTTAGTATTTTAGGGTGCGGTGCATCAATATTTATCGCGAAATTGATTTATGAAAAATATTAGTCGCGGAGGGAAAAACACAGTAGACCAACCTTTGAGTTAAAACTGCCAGCGACCACTGGCATTTCTCGAGTTTCAGTTCTCTCCAATTGAGGAAACCTTGATGTAGGGTGATGGGTAATGAGTGAGTGAATGGGTGGGGTGATGGGTAATGGGTGTGGGGGTGATGGGTGAGTGAATGGGTGGGGGTTGATGGGTGAGGGAATAGATGGGGGGTGATGGGTAATGGGTGAGTGAATGGGTGTGTGGTGATGGATAATGGGTGAGTGAATGGGTGGGGGGTGGGGGGTAATGGCTGAGTGAATGGGTAGGGGGTGATGGGTAATGGGTGAGTGAATGGGTTGGGGGTGATGTGAATAGGTTGGCGTTAATACATACATTTCTACATCCATATTTTCAGGAAAGCTAGAAGGAGCTATCTGGAGAGTCTGTGTTTGGTGGGCCAAAGGCCCACCAATAGCCCACCGCAGGAGCAAGCGAAAAAGTCCGCCCGGAGGGCGGCTTTGCGGCTAGTTTTAGATAAAACTGAGTATATTAACAAAGCTGAATCCATCCTTGGTGATAAAACTAAATTTAAAGTCCTTGCTGACAATACATTTTCTTTCATCACTAAAATGGAGGATAGACTTATCCGTCACCTTAGAACATTACTTAAATTAAAAGTTATTACTAAAGATGTTTTCCATTATATATTTCCCAGTGGCTCTTCTCCTGGCGTCCTCTATGGATTACCAAAAACACATAAAATAGGTAACCCCTTACGTCCTATTCTTAGTACTATAGGCACCTTTAACTATAACCTAGCTAAATACTTCGTCCCGATAATTGACCCACTAACTAGTAATGAACACACAATTAAGAACTCTTTTGAATTTGCACATGAATTAAAAACAATTAACGTAAACAACGCGGTAATGGCTAGTTTTGACATCCAGTCACTATTTACAAATATTCCATTAGATGAGACTATTAAAATAATCACTGATAATTTATTTCATAATGCTACCATTTTTCTTAACTACACAACAAAAACAATTCTCTGATTTATTAACTTTAGCTATAAAAGACTCCCCATTCATATTTAACAAAAAACTTTATGTCCAAACTGATGGTGTTTCCATGGGGTCATGTCTAGGTCCTTCATTTGCTAATGCCTTGTTATGTCACCATGAACAAATGTTGCTGTCTAACTGTCCTAAGCTTTTTAAACCTTTTTATTATAAACGATATGTAGACGAAACTTTTTTACTCTTTAAAAATACCGAGCACATTCCCTTATTTTTTAACTACCTTAACTCTCAGCACCCAAACATTAAGTTCACATATGAAGTTGAAAACCAATTATCACTACCATTTATGGATATCCTAGTTACTCGTAAAAATAATTATCTTACCACCTCAGTCTATAGAAAACCTACTTTCACTGGCTTAGGAACTCAATATGTTTCATTCATCCCTAACCTTTTTAAAATCAATACTATTAAGACCTTACTACACAGATGCTATAGTTTCTCTTCTAATTGGTTTGCCTTTGATAATGAAATCAAATTCCTTACTAATTTTTTCCAAAATAATGGCTACCCCCTCAAATTAATTGAAACAACCATCTCCAAATTCCTAAATGAAAAGTTCAACCCCAAGTCGAACCAACCCGAACCCATATTAGACACACACTATATTAAACTTCCATTTTACGGCCATCTCAGTTACACCATTCGTAAAAAACTCAATGATCTACTTAAGTTACATCTTCCTAACTCAAATTTTTTATTTATTTTTACTAATTTATTTACCTTAAGAACACATTTCAAATATAAAGACTCTATACCTAAAGCTCTTATTTCTAACATAATTTACGAATTCAAATGTTCTAGCTTTAACGGTAGATACGTCGGCGAGACAACAAGGAATCTAACCCTTAAGCTTTCTGAGCATAAAGGTGTTTCTGCACGTACTGGTCGACCCATTTCTTCACCTTCGCAATCTGCAATCCGCTCACACTCACATGATTTAGATCACCCTTTTTCTATGAATGTCTTTAGTATCCTATCCAAGGCACACTACCCTAGTGACACTAAATTATTAGAATCCATACACATCAAGCATTTGTCCCCTGATCTTAATAACCAAGTCACTTCATACCAATTACATATACTCAAATGATTATTTATCACACTGTTTCGATTGTCCGACTCTCGTTTCGATCGCCACACACGAGCCGAAATGTTACCCGCAAACTATTGTTCATTCAGTCCTCTGCCAACTCAAGACAGCATACACACCAAGGTCCGTTAAGTTTAAATTGTATTTTATTTATTACTTATTATTTTTTTAGATAATATAGGATTATTTTATTAAAAAAAAATTTTCATTTAAATGTTCGCTTTTTAGCAGTATAGTATATTAATTTTTTAAACTATTTTAGCCTGATGATGCCAAGTGTCTTTTGGCGAAACGTTGCGCATAAACAACCCCAAGAATGACGAGTGTCTTTGTCACCCTGAAATGTCAAGATATATATATATATATATATATATATATATATATATATATATATATATATATATATATATATATATATATATATAATATATATATATGTACATATGTACATATATATCATCCATCCAAATTCTTGCTTCTGTCCTTCTTTATTCTCTACATCTTGAACATTGAATAAAATAAGTTTTTTCTCTTTTGTGTTAATGTCCAAGCGAGTGAAGCGAGCTTGGACACCTATTTCAGCCGAAATCAGGGCTGCGTTCACTAAGGAATTCTGTACGATTCTGTTTGCTCACTCCCCTAGTGAACGACGAGTCTACGAAAAATTGTATACCTGCCAAAATGGCGGGTCCCATATCAGCTGTTATCGCCCAGGCTGCTCTCATCTTGGCAGAACAACTAGCTGATGACCCTGTAGTTGCAGCAGGAGAAATTATAGTAGCAAGATATGAACAGGACAGGAGGCAGGAAGAGGAGAGAGAAGAAGATAGGCCGCCAAATCCAGTGAGAGTTCGAGAATATGTGGAGACGATAGTGCCCCTGTACTCCCAAGAAGACTTCAAGAAGCAGTTTCGTATGCAGATTGCAGAGGGAAACCAGGGGAGCTTGGGAAACTTTTTTGAAGTAAGTAAAGTAAAACATAGCATTATGTGCCTTTATTTATATGAATGAAACTGCAAAGTAAACTAGCGATGTATAGTCCCGCCCTAAACTGAACTTTTTTCTGATATTTTGTGGGTAAAACTGCACTTTAGACAATACTACCCATTGACCAATAGTTTGCTGCCATAACATGGGGGGGGGGCTGCGCCCCCTCAGACCCCCCCCACGCTAGTTATCTACCTTACGTTACGTAACCTATCCTCGCGGGGGGGGGAAGGTCGGGGTTATAATGGACGAGAACTGCGCGGTCAATACCGCCGTTACCACTTGCATTTTCCATTTTATTTTTTGCTTGCTCTTATATACGGTACATTATTAATCCATTTCCCGCGTAAAACCTTCAAAACTTATATACATATTGAAGAAAGGACATAGTTGTCTAATACACATACAGACACACCTTCCAGTCCGAAGGCCCCCACCCTTTAGGAGGTTAGATTAAGGTTCGGTCAGGCCTCATAATATCTTTTAGGGGTTTTCCGGAAAATAAAAAACCCCCATCTGGAAAAACACTAATTTTTTGGCAAGGCAAAACTAATCAGTGTCTCAAGAAAATGACCCGCAGTCCTCGTCCTTTTTTACAGGATTCGCCCACCTCCAGACCCCCTTGTGTTTTTTTTCCATTCCGACGGGTGATGTATGGATTAGAAATGCCCCTAATGGTCAGCCTACAATTTGAGGATGGTTATAATAACGTGCCTTGTAATGCTTTAAAACTGCAGTAGAACCATTATGTGTATGAAATAAGGTTAATTTGGTTATTGGGTGTCCTGATGTCGAGGACGAAACATAGTTTTCCAGCAAGTTTTGGACATGTTTTGAAATTAATCTGCACTCGTTTTTGGCGGTAATCTATGTTTGTTCGGGCTCCCCGGGACCCGCCCCTCCTGGACCGTTCCGTAAATATCCGCTACGCCACTGTCGTAGCAATGATAAAAACTAGTTTGTTATCTGTTACTAAATCAAACTCCACGTTTAACCTAATTTGGATTTGGTATTTTGGTACTTTAAACCAGTAATTGAGTAAGAGGTTAAAAGTATCTTTTCCTATGCATTTTTATGTGTTAAGAATGATGTTCACATTCAAAATTGTTAGAAATGCTTAAATTTCCAGTTATTCCTTTTTTTATCCCCGCTTAGGTTAGGCTACTCAAGCAACGGTCCAGGTAAGGTTAACGAAACTAGCGGGGTCTTGGGGGGCGTAGTTCCCCCAGATGTGTCATGTTACGTAAACAATGTCCATGTATTGTATTTACTTGTAGTTTTACCGTTGTTTTTTTAAGATTTTTACAAGATTTTTCCAGGAATAGCTAAGTAATTCCCATTGACTTTATCAGTAATATATTTATGTATTTTGGCCTTAGTATCCCATAGTGTTTTAGGAAAACATTTACGTCATCCACTTAATATCTATCGGCAAAAAATTTTATTTCCACTTTCCCTGCCCAAAACCCGCTCCGAACGGGTCCCCAGGTTTGTTATACAGGGGGGGGGTATAACTGCAAAATGAGAAATTTTGACAATTACTAATGTGGCCATTTTCCAAAAAAATCAAAATACATGTGAAAAATATTTTTGACCTTTTTACCCAATACTGGTTGCAAGTACCTATTTACCCTGATTTAACCTAACTGTTTCTGGGTTAAATAAGTAGATTTTGAAACAGGAGGTTATATATAATATATATATATATTATATATATATATATATAATATATATATATTTATATTTTATATATAATATGTATATATATTATATATATATATATAATATATATTATATATTATGTATTATAAAATATTATATATGTATATAAAGTATATATATAATATATTTTATATATATATTTTATATATTATATATATATATATATATATATTTTATATATATATATATATATATATATATATAATATATATATATATATATATATATATATATATATATATATATATATGAAATATTAGAAAAAATAAGATAATTTCATTATTGCCCTTTTTAGTTTGTCTAGTTTCTATCATTAATATAATTCAAACTCAACAGGAGCTGTGCCGCTTCTTGCCCCACACCTGACCACCAGGGACCTGCCAGTTAACAAGAAGTGTTAGCTACACTGTGTTGCTGGGAAATCAGGAATCAGGTGGGTTTGGTGATCGGTTTGACCTCAGTAAATCGTCACTTCATAAAGTTCTACTGGAAGTATGTGGTGCATTAAAGGTTATAAGGAACGCCAGTCATTGTATGGCCAACCGAAGAATCAGTTCCACAACTAGCTACCGAGTTCCCTAGGAGAACAAAAATGCCTGGTGTATCCTCTCCAGAGGAGGCGCTATTGTCCTGGGAGGATGTGGGATAATTTTTTTACTGAGCAGTGGAAAGTTTTTTTTTCTACTTTCCATTATTACTTGAGCTTTGTTCTAAAGTCCCGGATGATAAATCAATACCACAAGTTCCTTAAACCTTTCCAAAGAAAAGTGTATAGTGTGTAATTTTCATGGTATTAAAATATTTTTTGTTATAATAAAAATCCCTTTATTTTCCTTATTTTCCCACTATGAAAGACAATGTATTAACCGCACAAACCCCGGCTTTCGGCTCTAAGCCGCCGCAACTTTGTGACGACTGATATTTTGGGGTTTTCGTGTTATAACTATGAATGTAACAGATTTCCATTTCAAAATTATAATTTTTTGGGCCCGGGCTCAACGGGGTTTAAAGGTTTTTGCTATAATGGAGATCCCAAAAGGGCATACCCGGGGGGCCGCGGCACCTTGCCCACTCTACGACGCCACTCCCGGGGGTCACACACGCGTGAGTCCCCATGCAGGGTCCTTTCCCATACCAAGCAAAATCCGACAGGAAGCATCAAAATTGCCCCAGCCACGAGCCTTGTGGGCGCACCCTTGGCCTCCTCCATGCCCCTGTTGTCCAAAATGTTGTCAACACATAAAAAACATAAAAAAAATAAGGAACTACAAGAGGTCGTGAGACCTACACGTGGTAGTTCCTGTTAATGAACAATACTTACATCCACCTATCATCCCCATCCATGAAATTATCCAGCCGCCTTTTAAAGCTCCCTAATGATCCCAAATAACTACCGTTTTACTCAGTCCATTCCAATCATTTACCACCCTATTTTTGAACCAGTTTTTCCCTGTTGATTATTCGCTATTCACTTTCCCCATTGAATATTCCCAACCCTAATGAATGACTTGCCAGATTGCAGATATTCATAGAGGGTTCAGGGCTGGATACATGTAAAGTGCAATCACTAAAAAAACTATTCTCCGCATCTCCCACAAAAAAAAAAGGAAATCTGTGGGCCCACCGTTGTGCCTTGCTAAACAAGAAAAACGTCCCATCATGTTGACAGTAAAATTTCGGAAAAAATAAGAGTAAGCAGTACTGATACAAGCTGAGGTTGAGGAGTGAAGTAAGAACAATGACAATTAGGCCCCTACTGAGAGTCATGATGAAGTTGAGCGACGACCTTCGTCGACTGAGGAAGGGGGCCAAAAGGGATGTTTTTCGGAAACGAAGAGCAGCGACGATTTGGGCGCTGAAAAAACCCCTTTAATGGTACCCTTCCTCAGCCGACGAAGGTCGTCGCTCAACCTTCATCATGACTCGGTACGGGCCTAATGTCTTCGCAGAATCATGGGGTATCACTGGGATGATTACGTGTCAAATCAGAGTTTAAACCCCGGTGAAACTGAATCGAGGCCTATTAAAATGCATATATTTTTCTTTTGTAAATAAATTAATTTTTTCCCATAAATCATCCCCATAAACCACCCACCATCAATCATCTTTCATCTCATCTTTCATCATCATCAAAATCTTTAATCATTATCATTTTTCATTACCCAATTATCTTTATTTATTATATTTTTTTAAATTTATTATTTATTTATTTATTTTTTACATTTGTCCCTATAGCGTATGAGGCAGGGGTTTAAATCCAGGGCTCGGAGGTGGGTCTCTGGGGGTTTTCACTGAGGGGGTGATGGTTGGCCCCTCGCCCGGGGTTTGGCGGGGCCCGGGGATTTTATAGTGACGCCTGTGATTAGGGGCTCATGCCGCCCACCCGTGCCCTCCGTTTTGCACTGGGCAAAAAAAGGGTAGAGTTGAGGGGCAGGGTTTGGGGTTTTCTTAGCCCCCTCGAGGGTTTCCCCCAAAAAGGTTTTTTGGGTTTTCTTCGGGGATGGGAAACTCGGGTCACCAAAGGAACGCCCAGTCGGGGGACTTTTAACCCACCCCCCCGCTACCCACCCCCAAAAATTTAATATATATTTTTTTTTAAAATATACCCTTATTATATAAAATATTTTTATATATAAAATTATAATATATATATATATATGACAGGGGGCCTGTTTTTGGGGAAAATCATAAACCCAAATTTCGGCTGACGCTGCAGTACTGGCAAAAAACGGGGGAAACCATGAACCCCCTTTTGAAAACCGTTTGGTGTTGGAAACCTTTCTTTGGGTTTTTGTTTAAAAAAAAT
>JACEEZ010025913.1:538293-573293 GCA_016584305.1 Chionoecetes opilio | reverse complement strand
ACAGCAGGAGGAACAACCATCATTACAGGAGGATAAGGAAGGACAGACGCCTCACCAGGACCAGAGAAGAAATTGGAGCTTTGTGGATAATAGAAGAAAACGGAGCAGAGTGGTGGGCGCCAGGCGTGAAGGTAACGCCACTCTGAAGGCTGTAAAGAGGACTGTCGACGTATTTATCGGTAGGCTGGACAATGATGTTACAGCGGAAGATGTCCATGAGTATATAAAGAATACCTTTAACGTCACTGTATATAATGTTCGTCAATTAGAAATTTTATCTAAGGATTTTTCTGCCTTTAAGGTTAATATCAACTTGAATGACAGAGCAACTCTCTTCAACTCGGATTTATGGCCTGAAGATATTATTGTTGATAAATATTTTTAATAGAAATACTGGGAGATCTGAGAATTAGTTTACTGTCTGCTTTGTTTTAGAACATACTTCTTCTGAGATGGATATAAAGGTTTGTAGTTACAACTGTTGCTCTTTAAAGAGAAATATTGATGTAGTTCGCTCAATTGCTGCTCAGAATTATGATTTTATATTTTTACAGGAAACGTTTTTATTGGATGATAGATTGGGTGATATTAATTTTATAAGTGAAAGTTATGAAGGTGTAGGTGTACCTGCAATCTACTCTGAGAAGTGTCTTGTCTCCAATGCAGGGAGATGTGAGGGTGGATTAGTATGCTTATGGAGAAAGAGTGTTAAGTGGAAAGTACAAATATTATTGAGTGATAAGGATTACATTGTTTTAAAAATATTGATTGGGAATTTTAGAATTATTTTAATAAATGTTTATTTAAAAAGTGTTACGTGGGAGGCAAAAACCCTGGATGAATACCTACAACCACTTCACACATTAGGACGAATTTTAGCTAATGAAAATTTTGATTCTTTTTATATTTTAGGAGATTTTAATGCTGACCCTTTTGCTGGAAAGGCGTGGACTCCCCTGATAAATTTTTGTAGTAGAAATAACTCTTGCAAGTGTTGGATTTTTGACATTCTTGACCCCGATAGTTTTACTTTTGTACCATATAATGATTCACATTGCAAATGGTTAGATCATATATTAGGAAGAAATAGTAATGATATATATTTCAATAGTATAGAGATTTTATATGACTTTGTTGGATCAGATCATTTACCTATTTCAGGGAATATTCACATCTCTAGGACTCTGTCTATATATAACATAAAAGAAAGTGTTCAGCAGAATCATGCTGAGTATATACCTTGGAGGAGTCTCACTTCTCAAGAATACGAATGTATGAATAAGAATATTGATGATGAACTTCAGAACATTTCATATGAAGCCACTATGTGTTGTAGTGTTGGATGCCAGCATGAGGGCCACCTGTTGCAGCGCCAGGATTTGTATGAGAAATTGATCAATGCTGTTTTTAATTCTTCCATGAATTTTTCTAAAACGGCTGTTAAGAAAAACAAGTTTAAAGTAGTACCAGGATGGAACAGAAATGTTAAGGATTTGTATACTAATTTTAAGGATAATTATAAAGTATGGTTATTAAATGGAAAGTCGAGAGATACTGCTGAATTCACAAACATGAAAACAAGTAGAAAATTGTTCAAAGAAGCACTTTCTAATTGTAGAAAAAATGAAATCCTTGAGAGATCGATATCTATACAACAAAAATATGAATCAAAGGATATGATAGCGTTCTGGAAAGAAATTAAAAAGAAAAATTAATAAACAAAAGTCCTCAAATATATTCGATGGAGAAAATGACCCTAAAAAGATTATTGATTGTTTCCATAACAATTTTTTTAATAAGGAGAACGTTTCTTACACAAATGAAGAGCAATGTTTACTTGATAAACTGAAAGATACTTGGAATAGGAGGAATAAATTTCATATTGTTATTTCTGCTGAAAGATTACATTACTACATAAAGAGACTAAATAAAGGGGTGGGTCAGGATGGCATCCATTCTCTATTCTTACAGATTGCCTCCAAACAATTACTTGCAAATATTTGTGTGTTTATGAATGCATGTTATAGCCACTGTTATATCCCTTCACATTTGCTTAGGGGTGATATAAATCCTATAATAAAAGATACTAAGGGAAATATCGGTGATTCAAACAATTATCGACCAGTAATGCAGTCATCATGTATATTGAAATTATTTGAAATGTACATATTAAACATTTTAGAGGAAAAACTTTATTTTAGCCATAAACAGTTGGGTTTTTGTGCAAACATGTCAACCAATGATGCTTGTTTCCTTCTAAAAGAAACTGTTCATTCTTATACAAAAAATAATGATAAAGCATTTGTAGCATTTATGGATTTGTCCAAAGCTTTTGATAAGGTAAATCATTTTCTTTTAGGTAATATGTTATTAGATAGGAACATTTCTCCTGACATTGTTTTATTTTTAATGAACTATTTGAGAAATCAGAGTGCTAGAATTATATGGAATGGTCTTCAAGGATCTTATACAGAAATCGATACTGGTGTAAGACAAGGAGGAATTTTGTCGCCATTATTATTTAAATTATATATTGATGATCTTCTCAGGGACATATCCAACCTTGACGTAGGATGTAAATATGGATCATTTAGAATGAATATTATAGCGTATGCTGATGACATAGTTTTACTTGCTGACTCTCATAATAACTTAGAAATATTATTAGATGTATTTGAAAGTAAAATTAAAAGTTTGAAACTAAAGGTAAATCATTCAAAATCTAAATGTATGGTGTTTCATGATGTAAATAAGAAGAAATGTAAGATGAAGGGATATATAAGTCACTATAAAATCGTGGAAAATTACAAGTATTTAGGACATTATTTGTCATTCAATTTTTGTGATAAAATAGATATAGAAGAAAGGCTTCAAAGTTTTTACAGTAAATTTAACACTGTCTTGCGTAAGTTTAAAGGAATCAATTCACAAGCATTACTTTTTCTATTCAAGTCATACAGTATTCCTATCTAGGGTCTTCAAATGTGGAATTTATGTAAGATTAACTCGAGTTATATATTTAAAACATTTGAGGTAGCTTATGCAAATGCACTTAAGAAAATTTTAGGATGTCCATTTTTAACCAGTAATCACAGTATTGTCAAAGAGTGTAACATGCTTTTATTAAAACATCATGTAACAACAGTTCAAGCTAGGTATTTTAGATCTTTAAGCAAGAAAAATTATTCTGTATATATTTTGAACAAACTTTTGTTTTTTGTGGGTATGTCTTTTAAATCTTTTTTAAGTTTTATATTCAGAATCTATAAAATAACTTTTTTAGATAATAGTATGGATGTAATTTTAGCAAGAATTACTTGGGTTCAGAACCATGAAAATATGAGAGGAGTTCCACTTCATTTAAATTCATGATAATTTTTTTTTTGTGATATGTAATATACAACTCCTTGTATGTTATGCAATAAAGATGATGATGATGACTACTACTACTACTACTACTACTACTGCTACTACTACTACTACTACTACTACTACCACTACTGGTACTACTACTACTACTACTACTACTCCTGCTACTACTACTGCTACTACTACTACTACTACTACTACTACTGCTACTACTACTACTACTGCTACTGCTACTACTACTACTACTACTACTACTACTGCTACTACTACTACTATAACGGTACACCTGCAGAAAGGATAATTAAGGTAGCATTGTATTACTGCGGCTCCTTCATATATTTCACTCATAATAAGATTTTGTTGAAGATACGATGTCATTAAGAGAACAAGTTATTAGGACTTACGTGCAATTGTATGGATGTAACCTTTTCCTTGACTGGAGAACACTTATCCATCATTGATTTGCATTTCATACCAGTGTATCGCTGCACCTGCACCAAGCGAGGGATCACCTGTGCGAGAGTGTATCATACAATATTATTCTATATATGTACAGCCTATCACGACATCTTCCCACAACAATCAATCATTATTATACCGACACTTACACACACATTGCTACTACTACTACTACTACTACTACTACTACTACTACTACTACTACTGATACATTTACAAGAATTAGAACAATAATAGAAATAATATATACTACCACTGCTACTACTACTACTACTACTACTACTACTACTACTACTACTATAATGGAATTGGACATGATGGGATTCACTCACAATTTCTGAAAAGAGCTAGTGAAAATTTTTTGAATTTATTGTCTACTAGCCGCAAAGCCGCCCTCCGGGCGGACTTTTTGGCTAGCTCCTGCGGAGGGCTATTGCGTGTTTGGTGGGCCTTCGGCCCACCAAACACGGACTCTCCAGATAGCCCCTTCTAACTTTCCTGAAATCATGGATGTAGAAATGTATGTATTCCCCCCACCCATTCACTCACCCATTACCCATCACCTCCCACCCATTCACTCACCCATTACCCATCACCCCCCACCCATTCACTCACCCATTACCCATCACCACACACCCATTCACTCACCCATTACCATCACCACCTATCCCACCCATCACCCATCACCCAAGCTATCCCCCACCATTCATCATCCTCACGCACACCCATTACATCCCACCCATTCACTCCATTACCCATCACCTACATCAAGGTCCTCAATTCTCGCAACCCACTTTTTACACATTAGCTATAGGCTGCTAAAAAAAAAGAAGTGATCGGATCATCTCATAATTGGGCTTAAAACCTTCCCCTGGTCAACCCGGTTCCAAAAATGTGCCATATGAGGTGATTGCGCCACGGGGGGCGGAACCTATACCAGACACACACACACACACACACACACACACACAGACAGACAGACAGACAGACAGACACACTTTCGCTTATATTTACCATTACCCATCACCCCCCACCTATTCCCTCACCCATCACCCATCACCCCCAACCCATCACCCCCCACCATTCACTCACCCATCACCCCACACCCATTACCCGTCACCCCACCCATTCACTCACCATTACCCATCACCCTAACCCTACATCAAGGTTTCCTCAATTCTCGCAACCCACTTTTTTCACAATTATCACTAATAGGCTGCTAAAAAAAAAAAAAAAAAAAAAGGGACCGGATCATCTCATAATTGGACTTAAAACCTTCCCCTGGTCAACCCGGTTCCAAAAATGTGCCATATGAGGTGATTGCGCCACGGGGGGCGGAACCTATACCAGACACACACACACACACACAGACAGACAGACAGACACACTTTCGCTTATATTTACCATTACCCATTACCCCCCACCTATTCCCTCACCCATCACCCATCACCCCCAACCCATCACCCCCCACCCATTCACTCACCCATCACCCCACACCCATTACCCATCACCCCACCCATTCACTCACCCATTACCCATCACCCTACATCAAGGTTTCCTCAATTCTCGCAACCCACTTTTTTTTCCACAAGTATCGCTAATAGGCTACTAAAAAAAAAAAAAAAAAAAGAGTCATCGAATCATCTCATAAATGGGCTTAAAACCTTCCCCTGGTCAACCCGGTTCCAAAAATGTGCCATATGAGGTGATTGCGCCACGGGGGGCGGAATCTATACCACACACACACACACACACACACACACACACACACACACACACAGACAGACAGACAGACACACTTTCGCTTATATTATTATAGATTTTTCTTAATGTTTGTTTGATCATTGTTTTCTTCCATTTGACCTGTTAAAGGGGGATATTAATCCCATTCTTAAAGACCAAAAAAGCAATATTTCTAAAAAGCAATATGCAGTCATCTTGCCTTCTCAAGATTGTAGAAATGCATGTGTTAAATACTTTACAAGAAAAACATTATTTTAACCCCAGACAATTTGGCTTTAAAAAACAAACATCAACAACAGATGCAGTAATGCTAGTCAAAGACATTGTAAATAAATATACTGAAGGGAAGGGCAAGATGTTTGCAGCTTTTATCGATCTTTCCAAGGCATTTGATAGAGTGAATCATTGTAAGCTTGGAAAAATATTACTAGATAGAGATATTTCACCTGACCTTGTGTTACTTTTAATGCATTATTTGAGGCATCAGTCAGCTAGAGTAAGATGGGGAAAATCTACCGGTAATTACTGTTATATTAATCAAGGTGTCAGGCAAGGAGGCATATTGTCGCCATTTCTTTTCAAACTTTATATTGATGAAATTATAACTTCTATATCTTTAAAGGACATTGGTTGTAAATATGGATTTATGAGAGTCAATTTAATGGCTTATGCTGATGATCTAATTGTTCTTGCAGATACTTCAGAGACTTTAGGTATATTATATGCTGAGATTAAGGAAAAGTTAGAAACATTGAATTTATTAATTAATCAAGTAAAGACGAAATGCTGTATATTTTCAAAGGATAGAAGGAAAAATGAATGCAATGTTATTAATCTGTGTGGAGATAGAATAGCACTGGTGGATAATTACAAGTATTTAGGTTACTGTATCCAGAAAAATCTGAGTGATGAGGAAGATATAGATTTAAGGTTAACTAGTTTTTACGCAAAATTCAAATATATATATATAGAAATTTCAAGAATGTTTCCAGTCAGACTCTCATGTTCCTATTCAATTCATTTTGCTTGCCAGAGTATGGTCTGGCCTTATGGCAGACTCTTAGAACAAAAAATAAATCTTGCTATAAGACATTCCAGACAGCTTACCACAATGCCCTAAAAAAAGTGTTTGCTCTGCCACGCTACCACAGTAACCATGAGATGGCTAAACAGACATGTAATTTGTTGTTCCAACATTATAATGCATATGTACAGGCAAGATATTTTAAGAGACTTTTGGCCATCAATAACTCCCTCATTAAATGGTGTTTGCCCTTTTTAAAGAACGGATATACACTGCCTTCAATATTATTATTATTTAGAGATTTTTATAACATCAATTTGATAGAATATGACCTGCAAATCATTAAAGCTAGAATTACGTGGGTACAAAATCATGAACCTGGCCGTCTGAACCACTAGGCACCAAACATTTAAGCTTATATAACTGCAGGTAGCTGCTTGTATGTTGAATTTTAGATAATGTGTGAATTATTTTAATTTTGAATGATTATTTTAATCTTTTTAGATGGAATTGAAGTTCTTTGAGCTTCATATTTTATTTTGTCATTATATAATGTACAGTAAAAATTGAGTTATTGATAAGTTTTCCTTGCATAATATTATATTATGCATCGATTGAATCTGTATACCAGTATATACGAAATAAAGGAATGATGATGATGATGATGACTACTACTACTACTACCACTGCTACTACTACTACTACTACTACTACTACTACTACTACTACTACTACTACTACTACTACTACTACTACTTCTACTACTACTACTACTACTACTATTACTACTACTACTACTACTACTACTACTACTACTACTACTACTACTACTACTGATACATTTACATGAATAAGAACAATAATAGAAATAAAATATACTCCCACTGCTACTACTACTACTACTACTACTACTACTACTACTACTACTACTACTACTACTACTATTACTACTACTACTTCTACTACTACTACTACTACTACTACTACTACTACTACTACTACTACTACTACTACTACTACTACTACTACTACCGTTACTACTACTACTACTACTACTACTACTACTACTATTACTACTACTGTTACTACTACTACTGCTACTACTACTACTACTGTTACTACTACTACTACTACTACTACTACTACTACTGATCATAATAATAATGACAACAATAATAACAATAACAATAATAATAATGATAACAGTAATAACTAGGGGGGGGGGGGGGGCACTCAGTAGAGCGCATACCTCCGCCCGAATATAAAAAAGTAAAAAAAAAAGTAAAAACAGAAAGTAAAAAAATTATATATATATATATATCTTCTATAGTAATATAAGCGAAAGTGTGTCTGTGTCTGTCTGTCTGTCTGTCTGTCTGTCTGTCTGTCTGTGTGTGTGTGTGGTATAGGTTCCGCCCCCCGTGGCGCAAACACCTCATATGGCACATTTTTGGAATCAGGTTGACCAGGGGAAGGTCATAAGCCCACTTATGAGATGATCCGATCACATTTTTTTTTTTTTTTTTTAGCAGCCTATTAGCGAGAATTGTGAAAACAAAAGTGGGTTGCGAGAATTGAGGAAGCCTTGATGTAGAGTGATGGGTAATGGGTGAGTGAATGGGTGGGGTGATGGGTAATGGGTGTGGGGTGATGGTTGAGTGAATGGGTGGGGGGTGATGGGTTGGGGGTGATGGGTGATGGGTTGAGGGAATAGGTGGGGGTGATGGGTAATGGGTGAGTGAATGGGTGTGTGGTGATGGGTAATGGGTGAGTGAATGGGTGGGGGGTGATGGGTAATGGGTGAGTGAATGGGTGGGAGGTGATGGGTAATGGGTGAGTGAATGGGTGGGGCGTGATGGGTAATGGGTGAGTGAATGGGTGTGTGGTGATGGGTAATGGGTGAGTGAATGGGTGGGGGGTGATGGGTAATGGGTGAGTGAATAGGTGGGGGGTGATGGGTAATGGGTGAGTGAATGGGTGGGGGGTGATGGGTAATGGGTGAGTGAATGGGTGGGGGGTGATGGGTAATGGGTGAGTGAATGGGTGGGGGTGATGGTAATGGGTGAGTGAATGGGTGGGGGGAATACATACATTTCTACATCCATGATTTCAGGAAAGTTAGAAGGGGCTATCTGGAGAGTCCATGTTTGGTTGGCCGAAGGCCCACCAAACACAGGTGGTGGGCCGAAGGCCCACCAATAGCCCTCCGCAGGAGCTAGCCAAAAAGTCCGCCCGGAGGGCGGCTTTGCGGCTAGTATATATATATATATATATATATATATATATATATATATATATATATATATATATATATATATATATATATATATATATATATATATGCACTCAATATGAGCGCATACCTCCGGCCGAATATTTCATCAATTGGTTGCCATGGCAACAGTTGTCAATAGATTTCATCCAAAATTAAATCAGTCCTTCCTTATACCAAATAGACTTGGTATACCGAGTTTGGTCCAATTATATTGGTAACTTTTCGAGAAATCCTGTACACTAACAAACAGACAGACAGACAGACAGACAGCCAGACAGCCAGACAGACAGACAGACAGATCGGGGTGAAAACATAACCCCTCCAACTTCGTTGGTGGAGGTAATAATGATAATAATAATAGTATAAAAAAAATAGACAGAAATTCTAATACTAATACTAATAATGCTACCACTAGTACCTACAGATGAGTGAACTAATGTATGACAACTAATGACTGGCAGACAACTTACATAGTCGTAACCTTCAGGAACCGGCACCTGAACCACGGTCCTTTGGGGCACAGAGCAGGACAGAATGTTTTTTGTCCGGTAGTACGTACTCTTCCTGTTGCAATTATTTCCAGTAGCCGCTCCTAGGTGAGAAAAACAGGGAGTCACAGAAAAGCCTACAAAAAAGGTATCCTCAGAACATCCTACGATAAAGATACTCTCAAAACATCCTACAAAAAAAGGGCAGTCTCGGAACATTCTACCGTAGATAACACTAAAGTCGCCAGGACAACGTTTTTTTTATTTATTTA
Source organism: Chionoecetes opilio (assembly GCA_016584305.1). Taxonomy (NCBI): domain Eukaryota; kingdom Metazoa; phylum Arthropoda; class Malacostraca; order Decapoda; family Majidae; genus Chionoecetes; species Chionoecetes opilio. The sequence continues at coordinate 563,663 of JACEEZ010025913.1, read as the reverse complement.
CAGACGTTTGGTGGCGTTAATACGTATACATTTCTACATTCATGATTTCAGGAAAGTTAGAAAGGGCTATCTGGAGAGTCTGTGTCATTTTGTGTCTTCATCTGTGTCATAGTAGGGCTATAAATGAACAAATTACAAAAATAAAACCGAGTGGCCACGTTGTTAACGGGCTACACTTAGGTCGCCATCTAGTATTTATGTCCTGGGTATCCTCCCGCCGTCGTCGTCGTGCGAAAAAAAACAGAGTAGTGAAATTTGAAACTGTATACATCTGCAGATACAAAGCATAAAATAACACTGAAACAGGGTATATTATACAGTCATGATATATACTACTGTGTATCATCTTCAGTGGAACATAAAAATCAGTAGTGATGCTATAATTCGTAATATTTGGCGGCTGGCGACAATAGCGCAGGTGGCGACTTTAGTGTTATCTACGGTACGATAAAGATAGTCTCAGAACAAAGAAAAAAAAGGCAGTCTCAGAACATCCTACGATAAAGATAGTCTCAAAACATCCTACAAAAAGGCAGTCTCAGAACATCCTACGATAAAGATAGTCTCAAAACATCCTACAAAAAGGTAGTCTCAGAACATCCTACGATAAGATAGTCTCAAACATCCTACAAAAAGGCAGTCTCAGAACATCCTACGATAAAGATAGTCTCAAAACATCCTACAAAAAGGCAGTCTCAGAACATCCTACGATAAAGATAGTCTCAAAACATCCTACAAAAAGGCAGTCTCAGAACATCCTACGATAAAGATAGTCTCAAAACATCCTACAAAAAGGTAGTCTCAGAACATCCTACGATAAAGATAGTCTCAAAACATCCTACAAAAAGGCAGTCTCAGAACATCCTACGATAAAGATAGTCTCAAAACATCCTACAAAAAGGCAGTCTCAGAACATCCTACGATAAAGATAGTCTCAAAACATCCTACAAAAAGGCAGTCTCAGAACATCCTACGATAAAGATAGTCTCAAAACATATCAAAGACTACTGTATACTGGACTTGCTACTCGTGCCCCGCGCCAACCCGCCCATGACCTTAAGAGGCCAGTTTTGCGATTCCTGACATTTTCGAACATCACTCCCATCTCCCTTCCTATGGTTTATCAGTATAAATGATATACCATTATCTTCGTAAATGTTTGTTCTATAATAGTATCAAATAAAAAACAGTAAAATACACTAAAGAAATGTCATTATGAGAGAATGAGATGATATGATGCATGAACTCAATATTCACTTAAACTCTTCGCCATTTAATATTTTACGAAAAAAACTCTTTACATGAAACATAGCAATAGAAGCGGATTTTCATTAGTTTTCCATTGATATATTTCGTTTTCTGCTAAATTAATTAGAACCATGCATAAATTAGCGTTAACTAAAGATATAACATCATCAATCGGATTAGCAAGTAAAAAAGCGTTCCATGAATACAGTAGACTATGGTTTATCAGTATAAATGATACACTGTTATCTTCGTAAATGTTTGTTCTATGATATTATCAAATAAAAAAATGTGAAATACACTAAAGAAAATGCCATTATGAGACTGAAGAAATATGCATGAACATAATATTTATTTAACTCTTCGCCATTTAATATTTTGCGTGAAAACTTTTTTACATGAAACATATCAATAAAAGCGGAATGTTATTAGCTTTCCATTGATATGTTTCGTTTTCTGATAAATGAATTAGAACCATGCATAAATTAGCGTTAACTAAAACAATTACATCAATCGGGTAATTTTCCCGATTGATGAGGCTATTTATTTAGTTAACGCTAATATATGAATAGTACTATTTCATTTATCAGAAAACGAAATATATCAATGGAAAGCTAATAAAATCCCGCTTCTATTGATATGTTTCATGTAAAATGTTTTCTTGCAAAATATTAAATGGCGAAGAGTTTAAGTGAATATTAAGTTCATGCATATTTCTTCACTCTCTCATAATGGCATTTCTTTAATGTTTTTTGCTGTCTTTTATTTAATAATATTATAGAACAAACATTTACGAAGATAACGGTATATCATTTATACTGATAAACCATAGGAAGGGAGATGGGAGTGATGTTCGAAAATGTCAGGAATCGTAAAACTGGCCTCCACTGGAAATAGCCCAAACTGAGTAACAAGTCCAGTATACAGTAGTCTTTGAACATACTAAAAAAAAAAACCTCTCAGAACATCCTACGATAAAGATGGTCTCAAAACATACTATAAAAAAAAACCTCAGAACATCCTACGATAAAGATAGTCTCAAAACATACTACAAAAAAATCCCCCTCAGAGCATCCTATAAAAAACACCATGTCAGAAAGTAATCAGCATCAATAATCATTAGTCAATAGCAACAATATAACAACACCAGCGCCTCACCTTGCCACAGCACCACCACCAGCATCACCATCACCATCACCTTCATCACCATCGGGCACGGCTGCAAGAACACGTACTGATGCTGCTGTTGCTGCTGTTGCTGTTGCTGCTGGTCGCCGGGTCTCTGCAGTGTCGCTGGGCCACGCCACCGCCCGTTTATAAAGAATCTAGTATCATCGTGTCCGGATGCTGAGAAGCTCGAATATCCGATGTGTGATTTAATGGAGAGAGGGAATGTGCGTCTTAGTGAAACACACACACACTCGTCAATGAGTTTTAAGGAAATAGAAAGACGAAAAAGCCAACTCCACCACCCCCCATTTGGAAATGAGCCGTGAAAACTGTAGTCAGACGGGAGCAGCAATTTCCTGCGCCAGGAGGGCAGGGGGCTGGGGGGCTGGGGGGGGGGGGGGGGGGGGGGGGGGGGGGCTGGAGGGGCTGGGGGGGGGGATGGGGCTGGGGGGGCTGGGGGGCTGGGGGAATGGGGGGCTGGGGGCTGGGGGTGGCTGGGGGGCTGGGGGGGCTGGGGGGGGCAAGCAACACCACACTCCCGCCACCACAGTGTTCCCAGAGCTGGGCGTTGCGGCACAGAGTTGCGACTTTGTGACTTTGCGACTTTGCCGCACTATGAATTTCGAGGTCGCAAAGTCGAAAGTCGCAAACGTTTTGAAAAAGTCGGACTAAGCAAAGTCGCACCGCCAATTTTCCGCGACTTTTGCCCCGACTTTGAACAGGAACAAAGACGACTTTTTGAAAGAAAATTGCCGCGGCATCAGCGCGGCATTCGGAATGCGGGCTTCTTACGAGGCCTCCTGGCCAGGAGGACGTAGAGGAGAGGAGGAGGACCTGTAGATATTAGTTTAGGCTGTGTTTGAACTAAAAAATGAATAAATATGTGTTTTTCTGCCTTATAAAAGCATGTTTCTGTTATCGCGCTAAAGTTTACTTTGTAATTTACCGGAGTCGCACCGGGAAAAATAAGTCGCAGTCGCAAAGTCGCAAAGTCGCAAGTCGCACTGGGGGGGCCAAAAATATAGTCGCAGAGTCGCAGTCGCACCAGGTCCGGCGGCAAAGTCGCAAAGGCAAAGTCGCACCTGAAAAAATTAAAGTCGCGCCCAGCTCTGAGTGTTCCCTTGACCAGTGATGAATATTTCCTTGACGAAGTGAGCTCGACATAGCAGCTATTGATCGATGGGCTAAAGTCGGCTTGCCTTGTGCCAGAAACGAGGCCGATTCACTGTTCTTACTAAGTGTTTTCAGTGCTAAATGTTCAGGGTCTATGTTTGTTCAATTAAGTAATAGTGTTCCATGCATTATTTCTGCTTACCCATGGAATGAAAAATGTGATGTATCGTCTTAGTGAACGGTGTGTAAGCAGGGCCAAGGGAATATCTATATCCCTTGACCTTGAATGTAATTGGAAAAAATATATGGAAAAAAATGCATTGTTATTGAAGGACCTTCAAGAACGTGATGTTGTCTGCAGCTTTTGTAAGTATAGATAATTATACTCGAACACATGAAGAATAGTTTTTTCTTTTCACTTTAATTCTTTTCATCCAGATAGTTTCCATTTATTTTGTTTGATTACTTAGAGCCTTAGTGGTGTTGTTGAGTCGCTGGAGGTCCTGGTGATGGCTCTCGAGGCGCTGCACGAGGAGGCAAAGCCTTTGGGACTTGAGGTCTCCTGGCTTAAGACCAAGGTCCAGGTGTTTGGAGGCTTACTAGATGAAGCAGTACAGTCTGTTCATGTGTGCGGCGAGGACATTGAGATCTTGGAAAGTTTTACATACCTTGGTAGCGCAGTCCATAATGACGGCGGGTCACGTCAAGAAGTCTTACGGCGGATTGGCATAGCCCACGGTGTTATGGACTCGATCAGCGGGAGTATTTGGCGTTGTCGGTACCTGTGCAGGAGGACAAAGATCCGGATCTTCAAGTCGCTTGTGATCCCTGTCTTACTATATGATTGTGAGACATGGACACTAAATATCGACTTGAAGAGACGAATCGATGCCTTTGGTAATAAGTGTCTTCGCAGAATCATGGGGTATCGCTGGGATGATTACGTGTCAAATCAGTGATTGCACCGTGAGACTGAATCGAGGCCTATTGCCTGCCTAGTCCGTCAGCGCCAACTTGGGCTATATGGGCATGTGGCACGCTACCCTGAAACCGATCCTTCCCATCGGGTTGTATCTGTAAGAGACAATCCGGCGTGGAGGAGGCCAAGGGGGCGCCCACAAGGCTCCTGGCTGGGGCAAGTTGATGTTTCTTGTCGAGAGCTGCTTGGTATGGGAAAGGAGCCTGCATGGGAACTCGCGCGTGGTGACCCCCGGGAGTGGCGTCGTAGGGTGGGCGAGGCGACGCGCCCCCCGGCGTATGCCCCCAATGATTGATTGATTGAACTAATGGTAGCAAAACAGGCCGCCTAAGAAGAAGAAAAAAACGAGAGAGAGAGAGAGAGAGAGAGAGAGAGAGAGAGAGAGAGAGAGAGAGAGAGAGAGAGAGAGAGAGAGAGAGAGAGAGAGAGAGAGTATGTGTGTATTTATGATATATATATATATATATCTTATTCTAATATATTCTTTATATAATATATTCTAATATAATCTATTCTTCTATAATAATATAAGCGAAAGTGTGTCTGTCTGTCTGTCTGTCTGTCTGTCTGTCTGTCTGTCTGTCTGTGTGTGTGTGTGTGTGTGTGTGTGTTATAGGTTCCGCCCCCCGTGGCGCAATCACCTCATATGGCACATTTTTGGAACCGGGTTGACCAGGGGAAGGTCATAAGCCCACTTATGAGATGATTTGATCACTTTTTTTTTTCTTTTTTTTTTAGCAGCCTATTAGCGATAATTGTGAGAAAAAAAAGTGGGTTGCGAGAATTGAGGAAACCTTGATGTAGGGTGATGGGTAATGGGTGAGTGAATGGGTGGGGTGATGGGTAATGGGTGTGGGGTGATGGGTGAGTGAATGGGTGGGGGGTGATGGGTGATGGGTGAGGGAATAGGTGGGGGGTGATGGGTAATGGGTGAGTGAATGGGTGTGTGGTGATGGGTAATGGGTGAGTGAATGGGTGGGGGATGATGGGTAATGGGTGAGTGAATGGGTGGGGGGTGATGGGTAATGGGTGAGTGAATGGGTGGGGGTAATACATACATTTCTACATCCATGATTTCAGGAAAGTTAGATGGGGCTATCTGGAGAGTCCGTGTTTGGTGGGCCGAAGGCCCACCAAACACAGGTGGTGGGCCGAAGGCCCACCACCAATAGCCCTCCGCAGGAGCTAGCCAAAAAGTCCGCCCGGAGGGCGGCTTTGCGGCTAGTAATATATATTCTCATAGTTGTGTTACGAATCTTAGAAGCATTATCTTTCTCCTGTATGAATAACAGTTACTGGCCTTTAAACTATCACTGGTGACCTCCACACACACACACACACACACACACACACGACCCTTGTCATATTAATTCAGATCTATGGTCTATTGTTTTTTACGAGGCGAAAATTCAATTTATCTTAAGGTCTCATGCTTAAAATGATGCCTGTGTTTACCTGATAATATTGTAAACTATGATAAAATGCAGCTAATATTAAGAAGAAGTGTAGTATTCCCTTCTCCTGTCATCAAATATCAGGCAGTAAGCAGCAAGGGGGCAACATTTTTCGCCTCGTTAAAAAAACAGAGTATAGTTCCCTGATATATTCCAGACCATTTCAACTATTTATTTCAACTAACACTATTATTATATATTTATACATTATTTCCATGTGTGTAAAATAACATAATAGCCTTAATCTACAGTCATATTTCCCACCGTAACAACCTGTCTGACAAGGGTTTCCGAAACACTGGTCTTTCCAAAAACTATTTTTTAAAACCTCAATTTAAAACATATTCATCTAAGTCATATTTTGTAACCCTTAAATCTATGTATTACATTGCCCAAAAGGGCGGGTACGGTGGCTATAAGGGAAAACCCCTTTGTTAACCCTTGGGCCCAGAACGTCATTACCATTGTAATATGAAACCATTAACGTTTTTAGTGCTATAAGCAAATTTTTTTAAAAGCAGGACCTGTTTAGTATCTTTGTTCACTAATCTTTTGGTATATTTATTTCTTTTTGTTATAAAGGGCAAAAACAATAGACGATTTTATAGGCAAGGAAAGACCCGGGCGTAAAGGGGTTAATGTTATTGGCATGTCATTTTAACCACTACCATACTTATTAACGACTCCCCCTATTTTTAACCATACCACTATTTTTAACCCAACTACCATACTTATTAACGACTACCAAAAATTATTAACCACTCCCACAAAACTTTTTAAACCCACTACCACTACTTTTTTAACCACTACCGCTACTTAAACCATACCAACTTTTTAACCACTCCCCACTACCAGAAAACCTAAATTATTTACTTGCTAAAAACTAAGAAAATAAGGAAGCTACAAGAGTCCGGGGGCCCCTACACGGGGCAGTCCTGTTACTTAACACTCCCTACACACCTTTGGGGCATATATTTTAACCTTATCTATGTTTTCTCGCCCCCCCGAAGAAAATGAGGGGGCCTTTGAAAGTATAAAAAGCCTTTTTGGGCCCTACGAGTATGCACTAAGCAAGGATAAAAGTCGCCCCCCCAGGGGCAAACCCGGGTATACGGGAAACCCAAATTCCAAATTGGGTTTTTAACATTACCAGGGACAATAATAAACGAAAAAGAAACATGTCGGGAAAACGCCGTCCATCTGCCCGAGGCCGGCTGCCCGCCAGCCGGCTCGGACCCTCATAACCACCCCAAAAATCACCCCCGGGGGAGGGGCTGAAAACTTGGGGGGGAAAGGGAAGGGTGGGAGGCAAAGGCCGTGCACTAGCTTGTCAGGGACCCAAAAATAGGTTTTTCATACTTCAAAGCCGTCTTTTTAGGCCCCAAAGCTAGGGGGCATAAGTACCGCCATTTGGAGAGGGGGCAAGAACCCCCCGACCCCCGGGGGGAGCCAAAAGAGCAACTGCACAAGAAAAAACGTCCCCCAAGTATACTCCCCGAATCAAGCGGAGACGTCAATGGGAGGCCCGGCGCCCACCCCCTACCCCCTCCGGACGGAGGGAAAGTCCCGGGGCAACACAGGGGAAGTCACGACGGGGGGGGAAGGTAACGAGCCACGAAGCAGAGGCCGTCTCCAAATGCCCCCTTCCGTACCCCCCCAAAAGGAATGGGTGCGGGGGAAAGGGGGGGGGGAAGAAGGAACACCCCGGACGTCATGGGGCGAGGGGCGTGACCCGGACCGCCACTCATGACGCCCCGGACCCGGCCGGAAAACCCCCCTGGTGGTGAGGGGAGCCAGTGACAGGATCGCGGAACAGGAACTGAAGGTGCACCCCGGGGCTCGGAAGCATCCAGGTAACCCGGAGCGCCGAAAACGGGCACAAGGGGTGTGGGGCGTCCCCAGGCCAAGCCGGCGAACAAAACCGGTTGGGGGGCGGTGGTCTGCCGCTCGTTCTTACCCAGCACTTAGGGAGGGGGAGAGGGAGACAGCGGACCCGTCCGCGAAAGGTCGTCCACGGGGGGGGGAAAAAGGGTCACCCCCCTCAGGAGAACCCCGAAACCCCGTAGAGGGCCCACCAGGAAAAAGGCCTTCTGAAGGAGGCGAGCCCGGGCAGCGTCTGCCCAAACGGGTCGCCCTAGGAACCGGAGAACCTTTCCCCCGGGCCCAGAAGGGCCCCAGGACGAGGGGGGGGGGGGTTTTGGGGGGAACAAACCCTCTTCAAAGGGTCACAGAACCCCGGTCCGGGCAAACCCCAAAAGTATTTGGGGGGGTCAGCCAGGGCCGCAAGGGAGGGGGAGAGAGTAGCGGAGGACCCCCAGGTCGGGGCCGGGAAAGGGAGGGGAAATCCGGACGACCGATTCGAGACGTGCGGGGGGCCCTGGTTTGGGGAACGACTGAAAGGCCTTCCAGTGGGGGACGAACTGTCTGTAGGGACGGGCGAAGAGCCGCCAACGTCCTCCGCTACCGCGTCCGGACCCTCCGCGGAGAAGGGACGGGAAAACTCCAGGGGTGTAGTTTAAGGTGGAAAGAAGCTGGCCGGGAGTCCTCCAACAAAGGAGGGCCCCTAGAGGAACCGGGGGGGGGCACCAGGCCTTCAGTTCGGAAAACCCGGTTCGCCGGTCAGAGAGGACCCATTCCCCCCTTGGCCCCTGTGGAACGCAGTTTGTTGCATACCCTTCAGGAGGACACTGGGCAGGGAGGCGGAAACAGGTAAAAAAGGCGCCCCCTGTTTCCAGTTTCCCAGGGCGTCCGGGGCCCCCCGCAGCTGTCCGGTCTCCCCTCGTCAAAAAGGGTAGTTGGGCGAGCGGGGGGACGCAAAGAGGTCCACCCTGGAGTGCCCCCCCGCCCAAAAAAGCCGCAAAACGCTCCGGGTGAAGCTGCCACTCTACCCACGGCCCTGGAACGAGACAGTGGTCGGGCCCACATTTCCACTCCCCCCAGGAACCTGGCCCGACAGATGAAAGGGGGAAAAGGGCCCCCAGGCCGAAGATTGTCCGAAAGGGACAAAGAAGGGGGGATCTGGAAGTTTCCCCTTGGCGGGCGGAAAAGTGGACCGGAAACCCTGTTGTCCATCTCGAAGCAAGGCCGTCCCCCGGGACGGGGTTCGATCGGAGGAAGAGAAGAGGGACCGAGTCCTTGACGTTTAGTGGATCTGCGCTCCACCCCGGACCACCCGCCGAAACCCCGCCGGGCCCTCGGAGGATTGGTAGCCCCACCCGACGTCCCACGCACCACATAAAACCGTAGGGGGCGGAGGCAGCCCCCCCTCCACGCGGAGGGAAAACCCCCCTCCACCAACCACTCGTCCCAGTATGTGAGGGCCGGGAGGGAGGGCCGGGGCAAGTCGCCCCGGGCCGCACCGGGAAAGGCTGTGTTCACCCCCCCGGACAAGGGGAGGAGACAAGAGGCCCGGGGAGTACTTTTGCGGCGAATTTTGGCGACCAGAAGGGCTCCCAATTCCTTTACAAAAAACGGGACACCGAGGCCGGAAAAAAGGCTTTTATGAAGCTTGGCCGCATTTCCCCCGAATCGGACCCCAGCGAAAAGGGAGCCCATTTCATGCCCCGCCAATAAGCGGGGAGAGGGGGTAAGGGGGACTTTCCCCTTTTTGACTAGGAGCCCCATCCCCCGCCACCGCCAAAGTCGGGTTTAGATGCGAACCCCTTTTCCCCCTGGCGGGGGGCACCAGCCAATGTCCAAATAATGAGGGAATTGACCCCTGCAGACCCATCCCCCTGAGCCCCACCTTGGTGAGCCGCGTAAAAAAACCCCCGGAGCGATGGAGAGGCCGAAGGGACGGGGGGAACTGCCACTGTCCGATCCCCCCTGGAAGGCCAGGGAAGGCCGGGAAACCGAGGTGAATGGGGAATGCCGTAGGGGTCCTTTGGACGAGGGACGCCATCCAGTCCCCTTGCCTCAGCCGAAAGGGGGACCGGGCCAAGGAAACATACGGGGAACCGGTGGTTTCGCACAAAAACGTTTTGGCGGGGTGAGGGGGCCAAGTAAGCCGCCCTTCGAAGATCCCCTTTTGGGGGACGATGAAAAAAGGGGGAAAGGAAAACCTTTTCCCCCCGCTTCCCACTACTCCGGGGAGTGCAGTCCGACACGTGGGCGGGGAGCACTGTTTGGGAGACCGGCGTCCAGAAGGAGGCGCCGAAGGGGCGGTAGGGGGCCGCTCCAGGGCCCAAAAAAAACCGTTTTTGAACCACCCTGGGGGCCCCCCCCTCCTCGGCCAGGGGTGCCCGAAAAACCCCAACAGGAGGCCCTTGGGAAGGGGGGCTCAGAAGCGAGAGCGCCCTTGGGGAAGGCTTGGGACAGTGGGGGCCCCCCACGAAAGGGCCCCAGACCCCGAGCCCCTTGTAGTCAGGATCAACCTAAAATATATTAATTGCAAAATATTATTTTTGAATTTCAAAAATTATCACCCAAAAAGTAACAAGTACTACAATACCCCTCCCAAAATTTATTTTCAGTACTTTAAAATCAAAAGAATCAGTGTATTTTTTGAAAAAATTTTAAAATTAATTTTAAAATCATGTATTACATATAAATTTTACGTTTTTTCCCTTTTTTTCCCCTTGTTTCACCCTGAGACCCATGAACACCTTGCATTCTCAAAGCATGTCACAGGGCAAACCAGTTGTCAGCATAAAATAAGAACACAAGAAGTGATAAAAAAGCCAGAATACGAGGAGAAGGGGAGAAGACCCCGGACATCGACGCACAAAACGTTGCTCACTCGCCCCCCCCCGACACTCCCCCGGGGGTGCTCAAGAATTTATTGTACTTGGGTTTTAATCTCACGCTCCTTTTTGGACTCTAATAAAAGTGTAAAAAAGGGAAGTACCCAAATTTTAAATCATCCAGAAAGTCTCTACCCAAAATACCGACTTATAAATGGTGACATAAACGGTGGTGATGATTTTAAACAGTCTTCGTATAAAAACTATAACGCAAGTTTAAATTACCCCACGCGAAAAAACCAAAAATTTTCAAGCACACCCAGCCAGCGACTACCAAATAAAAAATTCCCACCCGACTCNACTTATAACCATCTATAACTCTCATATAACTAATTTGAGAGAGAGAGAGAGAGAGAGAGAGAGAGAGAGAGAGAGAGAGAGAGAGAGAGTGAGGAGAGAGAAGAGAGAGAGAGAGAGAGAGAGAGAGAGAGAGGAGAGAGAGAGAGAGAGAGATGAGAGAGAGAGGAGAGAGATTGATGATTGATGATTGATTGATACATTTATTGGCCACTTTGTACATAACATAAATAACAATAATAATAATAATGCAGCCAAGGTCCATTGAGCCAAGGCTCTATTACGGACCTACAATTATAATTACTGTAAGCTGACGCATGTTGTGAGAGAGAGAGAGAGAGAGAGAGAGATGTCAGCACACAACGTTTTTCATGTAGTTGGGAGTGCTTTACATAATACGCATATGCATTTTAATTAAGTTCAGTTTCATTAACAGATTGTAAAATCGCGATGTGTTGGAAACAAGAAAAGAAGAACAATCACATATGAAAATCACCCTTGCATTAACGGAGCTTTCTTTTGGTGAAGGAGAGAGAGAGAGAGAGAGAGAGAGAGAGAGAGAGAGAGAGAGAGAGAGAGAGAGAGAGAGAGAGAGAGTCTGAATCAGAATCAGAATCAGAATTTTATTTCCATTGTTACAATGGCTATTCTTTTAACATAGTAATATGAGTCTTACAATATTTCTGGATAAGATAACATGTGTTAAAGGTAGAACACTGAACATGGTCTATATACAAATAAAAATATTAGAATACATAAAAAATTGAAAAACATTAAAATCCTAATGAAAACATAAATAAAAAGTCAGACTTCCTAAAAGTTACAATTTAAAAACTTATAATAAAAGTTATAAAAAAGGTGTTAGTTTAGATTAAAATACATTTCAGGTATGGACGTAAAAAATTAGAGTAAGAATTGTTTACATAAAAGGTAATTTTTCAAGTGACTTTTAAAAGTGTGCAAGGAGGTAGCATATCTAACTTGGCTTGGCAAGCTGTTCCAGAAAGCAGGTCCAGCCACATGAAGGGACCTTGTCCCCAAACAAGTGTTACATTTTGGCACATGGAGTTGTTGCTGTTGTCTAGTGTTGACTGGTTGCTCATAGATTAGATTAGATTAGATATTTATTGACCACAAAAAATACAAATATACGATGCGGCAACTTTGTCATGGTCCGTGGTCCATATATTAACCATAAAAAACAACATTTGCAAAACAAGAAGACTTAACATAACAAAACTAAGAACAAAAAAAACCTTACCCATAATACTAAAATAATGTATATAGATACAAATCCCACTTACGCAATATAAGGGGATAAAATACAAACATTTCAAGTAAAAAGTAAAAAGAACCTATACAAAATAATTAGCTTAACACCAAGTAAATTTTAGCAGTTAAAATAGCATAATCGCATTAAAAGACAATAAAATACCACTATAAATGACTAAACGTAAGAACAGCTACAAACACATGAAACAACAAGCGAAGGATTCTGAACAGATAAGACAACAATTTAAACATATAATTCTAAATCAAACAGATCTATTACCACTACTTATATATTTCCAATATTTCATGGAGTATTTTACACTGCACCTGGTTTGTGAACCTTTCCGAGAAAATATCTTCCAATGTAGTGAATTGGTAGGCCTCCCTGATACCCTGGGAGAGGGGGCAGTGCTGGGCCACATGACGCTCCGTCTGTATCTAGCCACACTCACACAGTTTTTCCTCGGGCGGGAGACGTCCGCGTCCGCGCCTGTTCCACCGGCCAGTCTCGATGCACAAGTTGTGGCCAGATACCCGGAACTGTGTAAATGCCCTCCGATAGTGTTCTTTAATCGTGTGTCTCCCCTTATACACTGCATGTACTGCCAATATAGGATTTATGTCTTTATATGTGTGAAATCTCGATGACTGGGCCCTAGTGATTTTTTCATATACATTTATCATGAGTGTGTCCCAATGAGGTACTTCTCTGTCTATGAATTCATTGACTAATTTTCCCACCGGGCTGTTGCTCTGTATTGCAGTAACGATTGCAAATTGTAGTGGATCATCGCTCATACCATTACGTTCCCTCCACATATTGTAAAAGAATTTGTGTTGTTTATACCTTATTAGATCGGGGAGCGATGGGTAGCCTACCTCGGCGTAGCAAATATCACATACATATCTCTATTATTACTCTATTATTAACTCTATTGTACACAGCTACTCCTAGCTCAAAGTGATATTTTTCATTTATTTTCAGCCATCCAAGGTCTTTTAAGTAGGGTGTGACATGGTCGTGCTTTGCAGCCCCTCCTAAAGCAACTTTTGCTGCAAAGTTTTGGAGCCTTTGCACACGTTGAATATGTGTGATGTTGGATGCTCCCCAAATCTTGATGCCATAATTCAGTATGAGAGAGAGAGAGCGAGAGAGAGAGAGAGAGAGAGAGAGAGAGAGAGAGAGAGAGAGAGAGAGAGAGAGAGAGAGAGAGAGAGAGAGAGAGAGAGAGAGAGAGAGAGAGAGAGAGAGAGAGAGAGAGAGAGAGAGAGAGAGAGAGAGGATAAATAAATGTGTGTGCAGAGGAGCAGGTGGAGAAGGAAGCTGAAGAAGAGAAAAAAGAGAAAAAAGAGGGGAGGTGATGGAGGAGGAGGAGAAGGAATACATAGGAAGAACAGGAGGAGGAGGAGGAGGAGGAGGAGGAGGACGAACAAGAGCAGCATCACATGTATAATTGTGAGATATAAATGCAAGATTAAGTAATCCACCGGTCTATCTATTTATCTATTTATATCTTATCATTCATGTATTTCTGCAATGTTATTTCTGTGCCATGATCGACAAATTGCATCGCGAGTTCAACCACTGCTCGTTTTTAACCCATTCGACGTCGATCTAGCGTTGGGCGACGCGTTGAGAGAAGCGACAGGGATAAGTAACTTGATATTACTTTATATTTGTTTACTCGTGAATTACTATGAATAAATATCTGAGACACTGACACGTGGAAGGCGTGAGGACAAGGAAGGAAAGTGTGAGAGGGACGAACACAAGGATGAGGGGAGAGTAGAAAGGAATGAGGGGAGCAGGAGGGAGGAGGGAGATCAGGGAGGTGAGGGGAGTGCGGGTCAGAAGAATGTCTCAAGAGGGGATTGGCTTGAGGAGGAAAGGAGGGGACAGGTACGGATTGAAGAAACCAAAGTATCACTCTCAAAATGTGGATATGTTTTGATGAAAATACTTTATGGCAGAAAAAAGATATGTCACCCTTTAATTCAATATTCGTACTATACTTTCCAATAGCAGAAAAAAGATGTCACCCTTTAATTCAATATTCGTACTAAACCTTCCTATGTCAGAAAAAATATCAGTTACCCTATGATTCAATATTCGTAATATACCTTCCTAGATAAAAGATGTGTCGCCCTTTAATTCAATATTCTAACTTTACCTTCCTATGGCAGAAAAAAGATGTCGCCCTTTAATTCAATACTCGTACTATACCTTCTATATAAATTTGCACTATGCTATGTATATTATGTGACAAGTGATGCGTTCTGTCATTAGGTCATTAGGTGAGGAACAACGTAAGTCAGGTCGTTTATATAAAGTTACTTATATTTCATAGGTACTTATATTATATTACTGTTATATTATGCTATTTTTATATATACCTGATATTAGTTACTTTGGTTGTATACTCCTTCTTGACCTCGACAGCCACTTTTCCCACGAGTGATAGTAATACCATGGAGGCAATACAGGACAAGCTATTAGTCATCAGAGGCGAAACATGGTCAGAAATGTCAGTTATTTGTCAGGTGTTAGTGAGTGACTCATCGATCGAGGCTGAGTTGTTGCAACATGTTTGGTCGATTATTTGCCTTGCTCTTATTCATATTTGTCGCTGTAAATGTTTGTCTTGACATAACCACGGGTGATTTGTGCCCGTGTTTGTGTTATTGAGTACATATTTGATATAAGAAAACAGTAAACACTCACACACACACACACACACACACACACACACACACACACACACACACACACACACACACACACACACACACACATATGGGGGACTCCGTAGTGTAAGGGTTAGCACGCTTGACTCACAACCGAGATATCCCGGGTTCGATCCCCGGGCGGAGCGAAGACAGACGGGCGGTCTTCTTAAAACCCAAGCCCCTGTCCACCCAGCAGTGAATGGGTACCAGGTGTTAGCCGGGGGTTTGTGACCCCCCTCCCGGGGTGGTGGCTTCGGCCAACACTAAAAAAACCACTAAGGATGAATGATAAAATAAATGTTGATATGGAGACGGGGCCATACGAGCGTTGCTCAGGCCCTGTAAAATACAACTAGATGAATACAACTAGATGAATACACACACACACACACACACACACACACACACACACACATGCTAGTAATAAGGAGGCCAAGGATAGTGGAAGGAGATACATGTGTGCAGTGTAAAATAAGATACGACAGCTGTGAGTGTAAGTTGTGAGGAGTAAGATTGATAGTGTGCGGTGTGTTGTGCGTGGTGTGCGGTGTGTGGGTGTGTTCAGGGGTGTGAAGGCGAGGTGGTGTGTGGTGTGAAGGTAAGGTAGTATGTGGTGTGTTGTGTGGTGCGTGGTGTGCGGTGTGTGGGTGTGTTCAGGTGTGTGAAGGCGAGGTGGTGTGTGGTGTGAAGGTAAGGTGGTATGTGGTGTGTTGTGTGGTGCGTGGTGTGCGGTGTGTGGGTGTGTTCAGATGTATGAAGACGAGGTGGTGTGTGGTGTGAAGGTAAGGTGGTATGTGGTGTGTTGTGTGGTGCGTGGTGTGCGGTGTGTGGGTGTGTTCAGGTGTGTGAAAGGCGAGGTGGTGTGTGGTGTGAAGGTAAGGTGGTATGTGGTGTGTTGTGTGGTGCGTGGTGTGCGGTTGTGTGGGTGTGTTCAGGTGTGTGAAGGCGAGGTGGTGTGTGGTGTGAAGGTAAGGTGGTATGTGGTGTGTTGTGTGGTGCGTGGTGTGCGGTGTGTGGGTGTGTTCAGGTGTGTGAAGGCGAGGTGGTGTGTGGTGTGAAGGTAAGGTGGTATGTGGTGTGTTGTGTGGTGCGTGGTGTGGTGTGTGGGTGTGTTCAGGGGTGGGAGGGCGAGGTGGTGTGGTGCGTGGGTGTGTTCAGGGGTGTGAGGGCGAGGTGCTGGCCAGTAGGGAGGGAAGCCTGCGGGAATAGTGTAGCGTCAAGAGGGGCGGGGTCGCAAGGCAAGTGTCTGGACTGGGGATGGCACGTGCCTTTGTCCGCTGAGTCTTTGCAAAGGGGATGAAGCAGGGAAGGAGTGAAAGATGCATATTTTTACACACACACACATACACACACACACACACACACACACACACACACACACACACACACCACACGCGCACACACACACACACACACACACACACACACACACACACACACACACACACACACACACACACACACATGCACACACACGCAAGCACGCACGCACGCACGTACGCGCACGCACACACACACACACACACACACACACATCAAACCTTATCACGGCCCAGTACTTACATCACGGTAGGCACTGATGTCCTACAAGCCACGCAGGTTAAGTAAGGAATTATTACAATATCGATGTATGTTCCTCTCATGTTTGATGACAATATTTGTTATTGCCTAATATGATTTTTCTGAAAAAATTTGCTCATTTATAGTATTTCATATTTAGTGATGAGCCTGTAGAGTTTCCCAGCTATGGGTTAAATAGTCCCAGCTATGGGTTAAATAGTGGGCAGCCTGGGGTTAATCCCTACAGGGGGTTCTGCGTCCCTGGCCACGGTGAGCAGTAAGGCCAATCCCTGACAGATTGGTTGGGGGGGTGTTTGCAACCCTTCCCTGTAAAAACTAAACTAGCCACAAACATAATAAGAGGTAGAGGCCGGGGGCGCGGTAAACGCGCCCCTGACCCGGTTTTGCAGGGGGGCCAGACCATGCAAACCCCTCCTATGCCGACGCAGGGGAGGGGTCTGCCTATGACGAGTGCGGGGCAAAGCCCTCGGGAATCCCGCACTCTAAATCAAGTGGTAGGGCCCCTAGCCCAACTTTTCTTATGGGGGTGGCCGGGGCGGTGCAGAGGCGGCGCCTCCCCGTCGAATCACTCCTGGATCAACCTGCGGAGGGTTCTTCGTGTGGGCTCGTGGAACGTTCTGAGCCTCTCAGACGATCATCGACTACCTCTCCTATCGGGCGAGCTCAGTAGGCTGAGGGTGGATATAATGGGACTCTCTGAGACGAGGAGGCCTGGCAGTGGCGAGACTAGCAGTGGGGGTTACACCTACTACTGGTCCGGCATGAGCAATGGTCACCGTGTACGGGGAGTAGCTATAGGCATCTCCAGCAAACTGCAGCCATCAGTTGTTGAGGTTACTCCGGTTGAGGACCGTATAATGCGGGTGAGGATGAAACACACTCTGGGTTTCATGTCTCTTGTTGCAGTGTACGCTCCTACTGAGATGCGTAAAACTGAAGAGAAGGAGATGTTCTACGCCAAACTGGACTCTGTATTAGACCAGTGTCCTCCTCGGGACACACTCATTGTCTTGGGCGACTTCAATGCTACTACTGGCACTGTGAGAGATGGCTACGAGTTGTGTGTTGGTCCCCATGGCTCCGGTACCAGAAACACCAACAGTTCTCTGCTTCTGAACTTTGCAAGGTCCAGAAGGTTGAGAATTGCAGGTTCTTGGTATCAGAGACCAGAGCTGCACCGCTGGACATGGTATAGTAATGCCGGAGGGGTAGCTAAGGAGATCGACCACATCCTCGTTAGTACTCGTTGGAGGATCCTCCAGAACTGCAGGGTTTACCGGAGTGCTGAGTTCTTTGGAACAGATCACAGACTTGTTGTTGCTACACTTAAGCTTCATGTCAAGTCCAGAAGAATCTCAAGAGGTAAACCATACTGTGTTTCATCTTGAGAAACTGAAGGACTTGACATGTGCTCATGAGTATGCGGTGGCAGTCTCAATCGGTTTGATGTGCTCGGTGCTCTCGGGGACCCTGTAGAACTGTGGGATACCTTCAAACGTGAAACTCTACAGGCTGCCAAGGAGTGTATTGGGGAGCGCCTGAGGTCAAGGCGTGGTTTTGTCTCGACGGAGACGCCGGTGAAAAATCGAGGAGAGTCGCGCTGCCAGGCTGGCTGGGAACCAGTACCAGCACAGGGCTCTGTCACGCCGGACTAGAACCCTCCTGAGGAGAGACAAGGAGAGGTATGTCAGGAGTCTCGCTGAGGATGTCGAGGGTCATTTGAACGCTAATGACCTCCGACCCGCCTACCAAGCCCTGAAGAAGCTCCGTTCCAAGTCTCCTTCTCGGGCGAGTGCTATTCGAACAGCAGATGGGCGCCTCGTGTCGGACATGGATGGGCAGATGGCTCGTTGGGCTGAGTACTTTGGGCAGTTGTTCACGGTGGACCCTCCAACTGAGCAGCTTCACACCACTGGGTTACAGGCAGGGATGCCGATCCTCCCATTGACGAAACCGCACCCTCTCTTGACGAAGTCAGAGAGGCTGTAGTAAAGTTGAAGGGTGGAAAGGCAGCTGGTGTTTGTAATATCAGTGCGGAGCTCCTCAAAGCTGGGGGTGAGGCCATGATCCGCGGGTTGAATGCTGTCCTGACTGCCGTGTGGCAATCAGGTACTATTCCTCCTGACTGGAAAAGGGGACTGGTCGTCCCTATCTGGAAAGGGAAAGGGGACCGTCAGGACTGCAACAATTACCGCGGTATTACACTGCTCAGCGTACCAGGCAAGGTGCTTGCCCATCTATTGCTGAACGAATTCGCAGTCATCTGGTGAAGCATCAGAGACCTCAGCAGTCTGGGTTCACGCCTGGTAAGTCAACAACGGACCGTATCCTAGCGCTTCGTGTCCTGGTGGAACGCCGACGGAGTTTCGACAGGGGATGCTTGCAGCCTATGTGATCTCAAGAAGGCGTTTGACTCAGTGCATCGTGAGTCACTCTGGGATCTTCTGCGACTTCGAGGGATTCCTGCAAGGACTATTGGTTTGATAACTGTCTGTATTCTGGGACTGCGAGTGCTGTGAAGTGTGGAGCAGGTGTATCCAGCTTCTTTCCTGTGAATACAGGAGTGAGGCAAGGGTGCGTCCTTGCCCATCACTTTTCAACGCTTGTATGGACTGGGTATTGGACAAGGTTATAGATCAAATTGATTGTGGAGCATCCGTCGGCAACACCAAGATCACTGATCTTGTTTTTGCCGATGATGCAGTAATCTTGCTGAGTCGCTGGAGGTCCTGGTGATGGCTCTCGAGGCGCTGCACGAGGAGGCAAAAGCCTTTGGGACTTGAGGACTCCTGGCTCAAGACCAAGGTCCAGGTATTTGGAGACTTACTAGATGAAGCAGTACAGTCTGTTCATGCGTGTGGCGAGGACATTGAGATCTTGAAAGTTTTACATACCTTGGTAGCGCAGTCCATAATGACGGGGGTCACGTCAAGAAGTCTTACGACGGATTGGCATAGCCCACGGTGTTATGGACTCGCTCAGCGGGGAGTATTTGGCGTTGTCGGTACCTGTGCAGGAGGACAAAGATCCGGATCTTCAAGTCACTTGTGATCCTGTCTTACTCTATGGTTGTGAGACATGGACACTAAATAGTGACTTGAAGAGACGAAAACAATGCCTTTGGTAATAAGTGTCTTCGCAGAATCATGGGGGATCGCTGGATGATTACGTGTCAAATCAGCGATTGCACCGTAAGACTGAATCGAGGCCTATTACCTGCATAGTCCGTCAGCGCCAACTTCGGCTATATGGGCATGTGGCACGCTACCCTGAAACCGATCCTTCCCATCGGGTTGTATCTGTAAGAGACAATCCGGCGTGGAGGAGGCCAAGGGGGCGCCCACAAGGCTCGTGGCTGGGGCAAGTTGATGTTTCTTGTCGAGAGCTGCTTGGTATGGGAAAGGAGCCTGCATGGGAACTCGCGCGTGGTGACCCCCGGGAGTGGCGTCGTAGGGTGGGCGAGGCGACGCGCCCCCCGGCGTATGCCCCCAATGATTGATTGATATTTAGTTGGCGCTGCTGCAATGATTTAGTTTTCTATAGAAAGCAACGTGTACAAGTTTTGCATAAGTGAATGGGTGGCAGTAACGCCCACTTATACTATTACTATTATATGTATACTATTATTATTATACTATTACGTTACACTAACGTCCACCTATACTATAACTATTATATATATACTATTATTATTATACTATTACGTTACAATAACCTTGTGTTGGTGTCGTGTTTGCGCGGTGTGTAGTTTGTGTGGTGTGCTCGGCGCCTTGTTTTCTGAGCGGGAGCAATGCGAAGGTTTAGTATAGTTTTTGCTGCAACGCGAGCTTGCCAACCCGATGTTTCCAATCATATGGCTTCTCTCTTTAAGAAAAGTACGAAATGTAAGTCATAGTTAGTGCCGGCTGTTATATGTGCCTCGTAACCTATCTCAGAATGAAGTGTGTATTACTAATGATATGACCTGAGAGTAATTAATGCCACTTAACTGCGTATCAATAGGACTGAAAAAATGGACAAGGGGAAAGTGGAAAAGGGTAAGAGGTGGGGTAACAAGACAACTTGCCTTGTTTGAAATGAGGAAATACCTAATGACAGACGGCATTCCAGGGCCGCGAATCTATTTTTCCCAAATAGGTTTGCAATGGTGGGTTGGGCTGGGCCTTTTTGCTTGGCTGTAGCTCCGAAACTAACCATAGGATTTTCTCGAAAATACCTTCATTGTGATTCCCACACAAAGCTACCAAAACATTTATTTCAGGAAACCTAACCCTGGCCTAACGTAACCTTATAACTGATGGGTGTATTAATAGCTAGTTGGTCACACTGGAGAGAGAAACTCTGACTCCAGTGGTAAGGTTAATTTTTAATTGAAAAAACAATAACATATATATATAGAAAAACAGATTTAACAATAAATCTTACATTAGTTTATGCTCAACGCGCTAATGGTGTGCGCGTTGGGTAAAGGGTGTATGTTGAGATTGAAGAGTTATTTGTTGGTTAAATACATGTATCAAAAGCAAACAAAATACAGAGTTATGAAAGTATATATGAATACTGAACATTAATAAAAATAAGTTATAATAGTGTGCGGCTAACACCACACGTTTTCTCTTGTGAAGCTGGTGTAAGAGAGAATGAAGTTTGTAGGAGGGACTGCTACAAACTCCCCTCCTAGTGGTGTGTAGGGGGGAAGCCGCTACAATACTCCCCTCCTAGTGACGAAGGAGGAGGAAAGAGATCTTGGTTGGTGGAGCGGTGCTGCTGGTGTTACTGTTGCCGATTTGATGGGGTTGACGTGGAGGGCTGTGGTAGCCAGTTGCTGGCGTGACAGTGTTGCCGCCATGGCAGTGGTGCCGCCGGCTGTGTGCGGGCGTGGCAGTATTGCCGCCATGGCAGTGTTGCAGGCGTGGCGGTGTTGCGGGCTTGGCAGTGTTGCCGCCATGGCAGTGGTGCCGCCGGCTGTGTGCGGGCGTGGCAGTATTGCCGCCATGGCAGTGTTGCAGGTGTGGCGGTGTTGCGGGCGTGGCAGTGTTGCCGCCATGGCAGTGTTGCCGCCGGCTGTTTGCGGGCGTGGCAGTGTTGCGGCCATGGCAGTGTTGCCGCCGGCAGTGTTGCGGGCGTGGCAGTGTTGCCGCCTGGTAGTGTTGCAGCCTGGTGATGAGTAATCAATCCACAGGGCGGTGAGTAATCCACAGGGCGATGAGTAATCCACAGGGCGGTGAGTAATCCAGAGGGCGGTGAGTAATCCAGAGGGCGGTGAGTAATCCACAGGGCGGTGAGTAGCGACCGTGGAGTAAGTTACTCTAACACCTCGGGGCAGAGGGGTAGGGTTTTGACTGAAAACGCGGGAAACCCCGCTGAGGGAGCAGGGGCCGCGCAGAATGCGCATGAGGCCGTGCTGAGGACGCAGGAAGGCATCAGAGGTTGCAGAGGCCGCGCAGAATGCGCATGAGGCCGCAGTAAGGCGTCAGAGGGCGTAGAAACCGCGCAGAGTGCGCATCAGGCCGGTGAAGACGCAGTAAGGCGTCTGAGGGGGCAGGGGCCGCGCTGAACGCGCATAAGGCCATGCCGATGACGCAAGAAGGCATCAGAGGGGGGCACAGAAGGTGCCGGGGTGCATATTCGCCTGATTTGGAAGAGTTTGTGGTCCAGGGATATCAACCGCCAATCACGGTTGTCAGAACTCGTGACGTCACACAAAGGGGTGGAGCTAACGTGAATCGCCGTGAGCGAGGCCCTCAGAACTCGTGACGTCACACAAAGGGGTGGAGCTAACGTGAATCGCCGTGAAGCGAGGCTCTCTCTCTCTCTCTCTCTCTTTCTCTCTCTCTCTTCTCCTCTCTCTCTCTCCTCTCCTCTCTCTCTCCTCTCTCTCTCTCTCTCTCTCCAATACTGAAGGCAGTGAAGGGGTGAAGGGAGGTATGAAGGGAAAAGTTTAAGGGGGTGACGGGGGAGGTATTAAAGGGGTGAAGGGAGGTATTTGAAGGGTGAAAAGGGGAAGCTCTCTCTCTCTCTCTCTCTCTCTCTCTCTCTCTCTCTCTCTCTCTCTCTCTCTCTCTCTCTCTCTCTCTCTCTCTCTCTCTCCAATACCTGAAGGCAGTGAAGGGGTGAAGGGAGGTATGAAGGGGAAAGTTTAAGGGGGTGATGGGGGAGGTATTGAAGGGGTGAAGGGAGGTTTTTGAAGGGTGGGCATGGGAAGCTCTCTCTCTCTCTCTCTCTCTCTCTCCAATACCTGAAGGCAGTGAAGGGGTGAAGGGAGGTATGAAGGGGAAAGTGTAAGGGGTTGAGGGGGGAGGTATTGAAGGGGTGAAGGGAGGTATTTGAAGGGTGGTAAGCGAAGATCTCTCTCTCTCTGTTCTATCCCCTTTCACCCCTCATAACCTCATACTTTATTTCACCCCTTCAATACATCCCCTCTCACCCCTCATCTCATAATTTGTTTCACCCCCTCAATATCTCCCCTCTCACCCCTCATGACTTCCCTCACACCCTTCATACCTTTTCTCACACCTCTTACTTAACATTTCACCTTTCATACCTTTCCTCAGATCCCTAAAACTTTCCCTCACACCCCTTATACTTTACTTCATATCTCTTACACTTTCCCTCGCACCTATAAAACCCTCCTACACACCCGTCATATCTCCAATTGTTACCCACATACACCCCCAGCCACCCTCTCAATTCAAATCCGCATACAAATTAGACTGTACTTGAGTTTGTATAATCAAGATATGCCAAACGTGACTAAATACAAATTGATTAGGCAAAACATAGGTGTTTGTGGAAAAATGGTACCAGCATACCATTCATACCATCCATACATCATACCATCCCTCTCAGTCCTCTAACTTTTCTTTAAACTTCTTAAACCTTTCCTCATAATCTCAATATATTCTACCCCTTTAAACCTTCTTACACTCCATAAACTTGTGTGGCGACTATCGTCTTGTGTTAACAAAGATGATGGCTGCTCTGACCAAAATCCAAGTGGGTAAAGAGCTATCCAACAAATCAGTGATATACGATACTACGTTCAAGGCAATTATGTTGCCGCTGTAAGTTATGTATGCTGAAAAGTTACAAATAAAATATCTTAAGGTCGTTTCTTTGACAAACGTTTCAGTTTTGTTTAGACCAAACCGTTGTTACTCAATTTAACCACTTTCTTTGCAGTCTGATGCTTCATAATTGTCATATATATTAGTTGAGGTAGTTCTTTCCCATTTCCTTAGCTAAGTCTGATCTCGCTTTGTTCCACCTCGTATACAACGTATGGATAGCCTACAATTTATGTACTACAAAGTTCCATAACTGTCACAGCTACTTGCAATAGTGTTCACAATGCATCAGCTGTGTAAGTAATTTGGTTTCAAACATAAAATATTATTTAGCGCATTTATGTATTTAAACTTACTACTGTAAATGTCAAATAATCAAATTCTGCAATCGCTACTAATAAAACACAATAAAGCTAGATATATCCCAACTTATATTTGTAGGACAATGAATGTACTGTATGTACATCAATATGCAGAGGTCTGAATATATATATATATATATATTTTATATATATATATATATATATATATATATATATAATATATATATATATATATATATATATATATATATATATATATATATATATATATATATATATATATATATATATATATATATATATATATATATATAAGGCATTTTCCTAAACATAAGTAAGGGTTGGCGCAAATACAGAGCAATTTCCTTGCAGTAAAAAAATATGAAGAAGGACTCATCTGGAGTCCTTTCATCTCCTACAGCCAATGCAGCTAGCCAATGCAGATTTTTAGCTTTTACGGCAAATTGTTGTGGCAGTTCTGTTAAACTAAATTCAACACATGCTGCCTGATGTTTACATACAGCCCCATTCTCACCTTTTGGGCATGTGCACATTCCAATAGATAAATCTATATCATATGATTCATCTGGATTTGTCTGACTCTTTACGATAAACTTTTTCACTCCTAAGGATGTAATTGACTGCATTGATACTGTGCCGATGTTGTTGTTCTTAACCCGCCTTCGTCCTAGAGCGACATTAACCAGTCTCTGCCGCATGTAGACGTCAAAGATTTCGACCATGAACACAACCAGTTGGGCTGTGTTGAAGGCCTTGCACCTGCAAATGTAAAGGAGGCATATATTAATTAAGATATTCACTCATTTAAATGGCAGAAATTGTTAGTTGTTATGAAAAGGTTGAAAGATGGGTAACCCAGCTTGTTACCATATAAATAATAATACAATTCTAACTTTTTGCAGTTTACACACACACACATACACACACTTCTGTGGTCTCCATATAATTGGAAATGATACAGAGAATGGCAACAAAGATGGTTCCAGAGCTAGAACTAACTTATGAGAAAAGGTTGAGAGATATGAAATTACCAACTCTGGAGCAAAAAAGAGAAAGCAATGTTGTAAATATGCTACTAGGTAAATACACACACACACACACACACACACACACACACACACACACACACACACACACACACACACACACACACACACACACACACACACACACACACAAAGCCAATCCATTACAGCTCAATTAAGAAATTAACAACTCTTCCTGCCATTATAAGAACTTAGCTCAGACAACTAATAAGAACCAAGTATGCTGAAAAGCCTCTCCTCTGCAACTCCTAAAGTAGCCACCTAGTAAGTTAATTTGATTATGTTGTACCCAAATACTAATAAATAAAGTTTACCTCTGACACAATTCTTGAT
>JACEEZ010025913.1:514815-537586 GCA_016584305.1 Chionoecetes opilio | reverse complement strand
CAACAGCTTCCATACTGGGAAAATGAAGTACAGAGAACTGTGCTGTGGGCCAGTTGCTTTTAGGGCATTCCTCTCTGCATCACAGTTATCTGTCATGAAACAGTCGAGGGCTCCTTTTCCATAAAAAGCGACGGGGCCAAGGCAATCCTTAATCATGCAGAAACCTGTGAAATACACAATAACAATACTGATGTAGGCATGGTCCCTGAAGAAGATAAAGTATCATTATGTTATATATCATATGTTAAAGTATCAATTTATAAGAATATAAAGTATCATTATAATATAAAGCAATTCGTTTTTAGATGAGACACTATCAATCTCTTTCTGATGTTTTCTCTTCCTCCAGGAATGTCCCCCTAGGCCCAAGGGGATGGCCATGGCATTTTATCTCTTAACCCCTTCACGCCCAGATCTTTCCTTTGCTATATAAAATCGTCTGTTGTTGGCCAAAAAATAACGAAAAGTGACTTAATGTATACCCATTTAACGAGTGGACAAGGATACTTAACAGGTCATAGCTATAAAATATTGCTTATAGTCACTAAAAACCGTCTAATGGTACACAAATTACAATGGAAATAACGTTCTGGGCCTCAAGGGGTTAATAGGGCCATTAATTTCTCATATACACCTTCATTTTTACAAATTCTTCACTCTTCATCCCCTCATTATGGTCAAACCAGAATGTAACACATAGTTGCACCCCTCCTCTCCCCCACAGTCACTCATAACACTTCACCATATCCCCCCCCCCCCCTTACTCTCCATTTAAGTCTCTGATCCGTATGTTAACGGTGGCGTTCTAAGTTTTAGATAACAGTAAAAGAGATTGCACCGGAGGTAATTCTTATAACAAATATACTTTCCAGGGGGACGGCTACTTTGCTCCTCATCAACCTTTCCTTCACTTACTCCCATCATTCTTAGTTAAGATTCTCCCATAAATTTTGGCACACTAAACAAACGTATCCTTTATAATTCTTACACTTCCCCTTACTACATTTACCTTAATGCAAAAGAACAATGATTGCCAATTCTCCTCACATCTGGTCATTGTCTTCATAAATGTCAAATAATCCATTATGTCACTACTATCACTGCGTTTTCTGTATATATTAGCATTTCCGCAGACACTCCACCTTCTGTATAAGTGAAGGGATAGCCTGGTGCTTCTAGTCAAAGTTCTTCAAAACTGGATTTCCCCCTAAAGGTTTCTGCTTAACAACTTTCCAGACAACAATCTAGTCTTCTTCACTTCACTAACCTTTCCTATGAATTGATTTTGTTCTTGGGCTGCCCTTCCCTTAAAATCTTAATAAGCAAAAGAAATATGTACTTCTAAAACAAGCTTCGATGAAGTTAAGCATTACAGTATGTATGATCTGCATTAGCCCCTCCTCTTTTCTGCATTTGAGTGCATAGTAACTAACCTTTGGTCAGAGTTGCCTCATCCAGGGAAGATGTGAACAAAACAGCTAGAGGAAGAGCTCCGACAGGTCCAGAGCACAGAAGGGGTATGACAGCAGTATTAAGCTGGTCAACACACCCTGTAGCATCAACAAATACTACTTCTCCAGCTTCTCTGAGGTTTTCATGAATTCTTTTCATAAATGGTGTTACTAATGCAACACAGAACTGGTTATCATTTCTGTAAACTTTGAGCGTGACATCAGGGTGATCCTCACTGTATTTTTCAATGCACCCGTTTACTCACACCTAAAACACGGAGTATTATAAAGCTTTGGGTGCAATATAGGCTACATATCACTGTACTCATATTCTTTTTGCTGAGAAATGCACCATAAATGAAATATATGGCCTTTTTTGGGCCAAAATATCACAACACGGCGGAACGCGCTGTGATTGGTTGTGACGTAGTAACTGCAGACTCAGATCTCGCCTGATCAGCTGATCGGCTTGTTTTGGCTCAGCAAACCGCAAATTATAGTTTTATTTTACTAACCTAACTAACCTTACTAACTTGCATTACCCCTACTACCGCAAGATGACCAGTAATCCTCCTTCAAGTGATGTAGTAGGTATTCACTGTGTTTGTGAATATGTAAGTTGTAGTTTATAAGGAAAAAGTGGATAGACAGAGATAAGTGGCCCGTGACACCTGACAAGTGATGACTTCTGGGATCGGCATTCCTTATAGGGAGCTTAAATGAACCTGCAATGACATGTACAGCTAGACAGATAGACGAACTCATAGAGGAACAGGTAGAAATGTATGGTTAGTAAAGGTTGTAGTGGTGAGTAGAGTGACGAAGGGTGTATGTTTTGCTTATGTGGGGAAAGAAAGCCATACATTTCTACCTGTTCCTCTATGAGTTCGTCTATCTGTCTAGCTTTACATGTCATTGCAGGTTCATTTAAGCTCCCTATAAGGAATGCCGATCCCAGAAGTCATCACTTGTCAGGTGTCACGGGCCACTTATCTCTGTCTATCCACTTTTTCCTTATAAACTACAACTTACATATTCACAAACACAGTGAATACCTACTACATCACTTGAAGGAGGATTACTGGTCATCTTGCGGTAGTAGGGGTAATGCAAGTTGGTGTATTAGTAGGTAGTACATAATAGTAGCGGCCGCTTCACAGCCGTTTTGCTCTGTTGTCTAAGCTAGTGACGTCACAACATGGCGCCAGTCGTTTTAGAGCGTATACATTTTCCTGTACTTAAATTGGCTGTATCATCAAAAATACTGTTCACATAGAAAAATCAACATCACTGCCCAACTATATGAGGCTTGAAGATGTCAAATCAATCCTTACCTCAAGTAGAGTAAACGGGTCCATGGCATCAAACATGGAAACGGTGTTCAAACCACCATGCTCCTTTTTAAGCCATTGTTCACGCATGTAAGCAATTGCTCTGTGAGTTGGGTTGACAGCGTTGCTTGCTTGACCAACAAGATCATCAACAAGATTCAGCTTCATTGTATGGTATCTGGCTGCTTGAGCACTTGTCATTCCTGTAAAAAAGAAAGCAAAGGTAAAAAACCTAGTGCTGCCCTAATAATTTTATTTTAGGTATCCATTTATTTATCTACTCATATATTTGATACCTTATTCCCTCCATGACAGTTTGTCCTCCATGACATCTTCCTTGTCTTACAACACACTTCTATTTTTCCCTATATTCACCTTAAAATCTTCTTCTCTTCTTTGTTTTAGTCACATAATCAAACATCGACCTATCTTTCACCATCAGTTTTATCAAAACAGCATGACAGTCAGGCCCTGACTCCTGTAAAAAGCTTCTCACAGCTCTAACATCCATCACATCCTTCATTACCCATTCATCTATTGCTATGTATGGAATCAGTTTCTCATTCCTAAAAGTCTATTTATTCTGCTACATATGTATCTATCAGTACATGTATCATCTTGTTCTAAAAAAAAATGCGTTTTTATCAAAAGAAATGTTCATTTTTTCTGTAAAAAAAATGGTATATTGCATGATACAGTTAAGTAATGAATGTGAATTGCAAGTTACCTCATGTAATACCTACTAGGACTGGTAATGAATCTCACCTATATGAAAGTACTTCTCAAAGATGTCTTTTGTTCCAGGGAGTACTCTCAGTTGTTTGAGAGCGTCAGCAGAACTTGTGGAGTGATTGTGAACACCACATATTGTTATGAAGCAAGGATAACTTGGCATCATTGCATCCCTCCGTGCAGAGTCTTTATGTACTTTCCGAATTGTTACATCCATTCTAACTCTGCAGCTGTAAAAGAAAAGTACCAGAATTAATATAGATTTGATTTATTGTAATATTAACAGTACTACATCATTTATATACATTGAAATGAAGAAAATTACATTCTACTCTTAATAACAGATATTAAATACAGAAATTAAACTACTTTACCAGTACATACCAGTAAACAAAAGTTGGTAAGTACATTTTTACACTAGAACCAAAATTCTTTACACAATTGGGAGTATGGTTTCTGTTTACCTTAATGGATTCTAAGAAACTTTCTCTCTCCGAGTTTCCGTCTCAAATCACTACTTTTGGAGATATAAAATGTTTTTAGTAGGTAGGATAGTGTATAGACTATAGAGAGTATGGAGAGTGCGTTCGTTTATTTGTTTGTTGGTTGGTAGGCATTTTCCCGTTTTCAGGAACAGTATGTCGCATTTACTCTTCTTGAACACATCAGGTTAGGTTACGTTAGGTTACGGTTAGGCTAGGTTAGGTTTCCTGGACCCTATGGTAACTTTGTGTGAAAATCACAATGAGCGTATTTTCGAGAAAATCCTATAGTTAGTTTCGGTGTTTCACTCGGAAACCACGACGAAAGAAAAGTGAATGTTTCAAGAAGTGGCAGTCACGGCATAGACTTACGGGCGGTACATAAGGTTAGGTAACTAACGGCCAGGGTTGGTTAGTGAACTAGCGGGGGAGGGGGTGTTTGGGGTTACCCTAGTTCACCAGGTTAGGTACAAGGTTCAGGTAATTTATCACGCAATTTCAGTTTATCCCTATTTAGATTAATTTTACTGATATTTAGGGAACTTTACCTTCACTTAGGAATCATTCCCTTCATTGTAGGGAAGTATCCCTGATTCTAGGGATAGTACTTAAACTTCTAGGGAGATTTCCTAATATTTCGGGTATTTTCCCTAAAGTTGTAGGGTTATGTCCCTACCTTCCGAGAAGCCCATATTTCCGTCAATTTTTTTATTTCCCCGCCCTAAGACCCCGCTTTCCCACAAGGTCCCCATGTTGGGGATTGGGAAAGGGAAAAAAAATAGGAAAAATGCTTAAAACTGCAGTTTTACCCATATGAAGATTATCTAACCTAACCCCACCTTTAGACTCCCTAACCTAACCTAACCTAACCCCATGTTTAAACTTCCTAACTAAAGCCAAATCCTCATTAAAAAGTGTTCGCGGCAAGGGAAGAACAGAGGCGATGCAGGTCACAAGAGGAAGAAGAGTGGGTAAATTTCTAGTGTTTGCCCATACTCTCCCACTTCCCCCAAACAAGTTTGGGGACCTGTGGGAATGCGGGGTTTTCGGGTGGGGAACAAATTATGCGTCGGAAACACGTAATTTAAGAGTTGTGTAGGGGGTGTAAAATTCCCTAGATATAGGGTAATTTCCTTATATCTAGAGAAATTGGCCTAACCAAAATTAACCTAACCTAGCCAAATTTAACCCAACCTAGCGGGGGGATTGACCAACCGATAATCTAACCTAACCAAATCTAAACTAACCTAAACAAATCTAACTTAACCTAACCACATATAACCTACCCTTACCTAACCAAATCTAACGTAACCTAAACAAATATAACCTAACCTCCTAGGGTTCTCGACACTTCGGTCATCATTCTGTGAGAGTCATCAGGTTCACACGTCTCTGGACTTGGAAGAAATCCAATGAATTTTTCCTAGATCTAGGGAATTTTTACAACACCCCTAACTCAAAAACGATGTGGTTGCGACGCATATTTTGTACCCCAGCCAAATATCCCGCATTCCCCCAGGTCCCCAAGCTTGTTTTGTGGGAGAGGGGGAGTATGGGCAAACACTAGAATATTACCGAAGAGTGTGGCGCATGTAAACACTTGTCTCTCTCCTCCCTATAAATAACATGTCATTATCTCCAAAAGTAATGATTTGCGACGGAAGCTCATTGAGAGAACGTTTCCTAGAATCCAATCAGGTAAACAGAAACCATACTACCAATTGTGTAGGGAATTCTGGTCGGTAACAGGGAGTTTCGTACACAGGTTGTGTTAGTTATTTCGCACACACTTGGTGTCGTTTCGTAACGCTATAGTAGTCAAGTTTGACTCCTAATTCAAAAGCATAGCAGTCTTATGGGAGCTTTTTGTATTAATGTATAACAGTATAAAGCATATTATATTGTTACGAAACCAGGGGGGGGGGGGGGGGGGGGGTCATCCACCACCCTGCACTTCGTCACGACACTTACGGTTCGGGGCAATGGAGGGGTCGGGAAGGACTGAAGGGAGACACTTACTTCTGTGCACGGCTTTTATTTACAAACTACTCTATGTACAAATCACTTGTTTCTCTCACAAGGCACACAGGCCAACACCCACGAGTCACTCTCTCAGGGGCGCCGCCCTTGCCCTCACACGGGAAAGGGGCGGGACACACGCCAACACCCACGAGTCACTGTCTCTCTCAGGGGCGCCGCCCTTGCCCTCACACGGGAAAGGGGCGGGACACACGCCAACACCCACGAGTCACCGTCTCTCTCAGGGGCGCCGCCCTTGCCCTCACACGGGAAAGGGGCGGGACACACGCCAACACCCACGAATCACTGTCTCTCTCAGGGGCGCCGCCCTTGCCCTCACACGGGAAAGGGGCGGGACACACGCCAACACCCACGAGTCACTCTCTCAGGGGCGCCGCCCTTGCCCTCACACGGGAAAGGGGCGGGACACACGCCAACACCCACGAGTCACTGTCTCTCAGGGGCGCCGCCCTTGCCCTCACACGGGAAAGGGGCGGGACACACGCCAACACCCACGAGTCACTGTCTCTCAGGGGCGCCGACCTTGCCCTCACACGGGAAAGGGGCGGGACACACGCCAACACCCACGAGTCACTGTCTCTCTCAGGGGCGCCGCCCTTGCCCTCACACGGGAAAGGGGCGGGACACACGCCAACACCCACGAGTCACCGTCTCTCTCAGGGGCGCCGCCCTTGCCTGCTCGCCCACGAACACAGGCTCACCCCAGCGCACACAGACTCACCCCCTCTCTCTCAGGGGCGCCGCCCTTGCCCTCACACGGGAAAGGGGCGGGACACACGCCAACACCCACGAGTCACTGTCTCTCTCAGGGGCGCCGCCCTTGCCTGCTCGCCCACGAACACAGGCTCACCCCAGCGCACACACTCACCCCACTGTTCTTCCGTGTACTATTACACGCCGTCCCCAACACACCCGTCGACTCAACACACTGTGTAGGCGCGCTACACACACTGTACAGGGCGCCGCCCTATGCGCCGTGACCCTACCCCACAGTCGCCGCCATTGACTTTCAAGGCCACGCCGTGCCCAACAGGGCCACTCTCGTCCCCCTTCGTCAGAAGAGGGAGACGGGTCTTTTCAGGACGGGGTTATGCGGGGCGCCGCTGTCACGGTAATCCTTGTGGGCGGGGAAGCCTCCTGTCCACCCGCCTTAGCTGTGTCTATTCTACCACTCCCGTCTGCTCCGCCAAGCCAGCACCACGTCGGTTCCCCCCCATTCTCTGGGCCAATGGGAGGAAAGGACGTGGCGACCCGACCCGTGGTTCGAACCACCACCGGCGAGGCCCCAGAGGCAAGGGCGTAGCCAGGAAAAATAATTGGGGGGGGCCACCTCCCAATGATGGTTGAGGGGTGGGTGGGTGCCTTATCAGCTGGGGGTCTGGGAGGCACTGTAAGCCCCCCAGAAAATTGTTTTGAAGATATGACTTAATTGGGGGCATATTGAGCCCTATGGGGGTCATTTATTGGTTCTTTGCATGATATTCAATATAGTAAAATTGATGAAATTATACCCTACACTCCTAAAGTACATGTGTTGAATTGGGGGGGGCCATGACCCCCTTGGCCCCCCCTCTGGCTACGCCCTTGCCCAGAGGTACAGGCGAAGGGCCCTTGCCTTGTCCGCTAGTACCCACGAAAAAGGCCCTTCGTAACACTGCCCCCCTCCACGTGAGTAGTGGCGACCTCGCCACGACAACATCAAACACCGACAGGGGAGTTCCATCCCCGGGAGTTCCATCTGCTTCCGGGAGTTCCACCTCCGGGTGTTCCACTGCCTCCGGGAGTTCCACCACCTCCGGGAGTTCCACCTCCGGGAGCTCGACCGCCTCCGGGAGCTCGACCGCCTCCGGGAGCTCGACCGCCTCCGGGAGCTCGACCGCCTCCGGGAGCTCGACCGCCTCCGGGAGCTCGACCGCCTCCGGGAGCTCGACCGCCTCCGGGAGCTCGACCGCCTCCGGGAGCTCGACCGCCTCCGGGAGCTCGACCGCCTCCGGGAGTTCCACCTCCAGGAGCGCCACAGCCTCCGGGAGTTCCACCTCCGGGAGTTCCACCTCCGGGAGCCCCAGAGCCTGCCGCGTCTGGGCAACCAACAGCTGGGTCTGGTCCTGGAACTGCTGCTTCAGCAGTTCCGCCAAGTCACCCAGCGTGGTCGGGCTGCTTACTGCGGCGGCAGGGTCAGCCATCTTGCCTGACGCCTTGAAGCGCAGTCACAGAGTCCCTTCCCCCACAGCCTCGCCGTCTCTCCAAAGCCCACGACCCCACTACCTGACACCAATGTTACGAAACCAGGGGGGGGGGGGGGTCATCCACCACCCTGCACTTCGTCACGACACTTACGGTTCGGGGCAATGGAGGGGTCGGGAAGAACTGAAGGGAGACACTTACTTCTGTGCACGGCTTTTATTTACAAACTACTCTACTATGTACAAATCACTTGTTTCTCTCACAAGGCACACAGGCCAACACCCACGAGTCACTCTCTCTCAGGGGCGCCGCCCTTGACCTCACACGGGAAAGGGGCGGGACACACGCCAACACCCACGAGTCACTGTCTCTCTCAGGGGCGCCGCCCTTGCCCTCACACGGGAAAGGGGCGGGACACACGCCAACACCCACGAGTCACTGTCTCTCTCAGGGGCGCCGCCCTTGCCCTCACACGGGAAAGGGGCGGGACACACGCCAACACCCACGAGTCACTGTCTCTCAGGGGCGCCGCCCTTGCCCTCACACGGGAAAGGGGCGGGACACACGCCAACACCCACGAGTCACTGTCTCTCTCAGGGGCGCCGCCCTTGCCCTCACACGGGAAAGGGGCGGGACACACGCCAACACCCACGAGTCACTGTCTCTCTCAGGGGCGCCGCCCTTGCCCTCACACGGGAAAGGGGCGGGACACACGCACGCCAACACCCACGAGTCACTGTCTCTCAGGGGCGCCGCCCTTGCCTGCTCGCCCACGAACACAGGCTCACCCCAGCGCACACAGACTCACCCCCTCTCTCTCAGGGGCGCCGCCCTTGCCCTCACACGGGAAAGGGGCGGGACACACGCCAACACCCACGAGTCACTGTCTCTCTCAGGGGCGCCGCCCTTGCCTGCTCGCCCACTAACACAGGCTCACCCCAGCGCACACAGACTCACCCCACTGTTCTTCCGTGTACTATTACACGCCGTCCCCAACACACCCGTCGACTCAACACACTGTGTAGGCGCGCTACACACACTGTACAGGGCGCCGCCCTATGCGCCGTGACCCTACCCCACAGTCGCCGCCACTGACTTTCAAGGCCACGCCGTGCCCAACAGGGCCACTCTCGTCCCCCTTCGTCAGAAGAGGGAGACGGGTCTTTTCAGGACGGGGTTATGCGGGGCGCCGCTGTCACGGTAATCCTTGTGGGCGGGGAGCATATTCGCCTTTTTTGGAAGAGTTTGTGGTCCAGGGATATCAACCGCCAATCACGGTTGTCAGAACTCGTGACGTCACACAAAGGGGTGGAGCTAACGTGAATCGCCGTGAGCGAGGCCCTCAGTACTCGTGACGTCACACAAAGGGGTGGAGCTAACGTGAATCGCCGTGAAGCGAGGCTCTCTCTCTCTCTCTCTCCAATACCTGAAGGCAGTGTAGGGGTGAAGGGAGGTATGAAGGGAAAAGTTTAAGGGGGTGAGGGGGGAGGTATTGAAGGGGTGAAGGGAGGTATTTGAAGGGTGATAAGGGAAGCTCTCTCTCTCTCTCTCTCTCTCTCTCTCTCTCTCTCTCTCTCTCTCTCTCTCTCTCTCTCTCTCCCCCCTTCTATCTCTATCACCCCTTCAGGTATTTGAGAGAGAGAGAGAGAGAGAGCCTCCCATGCCCACCCTTCAAATACCTCCCTTCACCCCTTCAATACCTCCCCCCTCACCCCCTTAAACTTTTCCCTTCATACCTCCCTTCACCCCTACACTGCCTTCAGGTATTGGAGAGAGAGAGAGAGCCTCGCTTCACGGCGATTCACGTTAGCTCCACCCCTTTGTGTGACGTCACGAGTACTGAGGGCCTCGCTCACGGCGATTCACGTTAGCTCCACCCCTTTGTGTGACGTCACGAGTTCTGACAACCGTGATTGGCGGTTGATATCCCTGGACCACAAACTCTTCCAAAAAAGGCGAATATGCGGGCGGGGAAGCCTCCTGTCCACCCGCCTTAGCTGTGTCTGTCTATTCTACCACTCCCGTCTGCTCCGCCAAGCCAGCACCACGTCGGTTCCCCCCCATTCTCTGGGCCAATGGGAGGAAAGGACGTGGCGACCCGACCCGTGGTTCGAACCACCACCGGCGAGGCCCTGCAGAGGTACAGGCGAAGGGCCCTTGCCTTGTCCGCTAGTACCCACGAAAAAGGCCCTTCGTAACACTATTAATCTACTCTAGGCGTCGATACATACTGAAACCATTACAAACTGAGCAAAAGAAGGTAAACAGTTTATTATACGTATGTGCATCACAAGTCTCTCTCTCTCTCCCTCTTACTAAATGATACAAATTATTTATCCATGTAGTGTATATCCTTTTCTTTCTTAAACCACAAGCTTCGCGACTCAGCTTGAGAGCCCAGCAGAGCCAGCATTTGTTGTCCCTTGAACATGGCTCAGACGACCAGACCGTATCACTGCATGCTCATGCTTTTGCCAATGTGTAGAAACACAACAACGAAGAAAGTTTGGCATGTGTACGAAACAACTTTCAACTCTGAACTGAGTGTACAACACGACTATGGTTACGGAACAACTTTTTTGTGAACGAATCTACTGGTGTACGAAATAACTTGTGTACGAACTGACTGCACCCCTTCTGGTCCTAGTGTAAAATAATACCTAAACTTTAAACCAATACACGATCGGTGGTTTTAAGTATCCCAGCTGAATGTTTCTTTCTTATCATAAGGAGTATTTCTAACTCATACAGCAGCTGTCAGAAATGAAAAAATAACGGTATCCGGTCATTTCGCCCACACCAAAAGGTCGTTTCGCCCACAGTCAGTTCGCCCACTCGGTGGAGTCATTTCGCCCACATTAGATAACTCCTTTACTGTGCAACGCCAAGTTAGAGTTGGCGTCAAATGTAGGGGGTTGTATTCTATATTCTATATATCTAGTGGCACAACCGATTAAATAAGTGTGCAGCAGGTAGAAGCAGCCTCCAATTCTATCTTTTGGTAAGCCTTCTACATAAAGAGGCTAAATTAACATAATTACAGATAAGGCTGGTGTCGGAAAGAAAGCTCCGAAGGATCCAACGAAGACGATACAGGGAACTGCAAAATAGATTTTTAATTCTTTGGGATGAATATATGCGGGGTGAGAGATCCTCATTACAACTTATCAAGGCTTGCTCATATTTAAATGGACCAGTAAGCTCATAATAATTTTAATTACATGCATTTTACATGAATGTTCGATCACTGGTTTTTTTATTTTACTTTTAGAATTATCACATTAGTTTTCATACATTTTATTCTTTGTATGTTTCTCCTGGGTTTTAATAAAGTTTTTACTACATGATTTGTGCATTGTTGAATAATACTTGTGGGCGAACCAACTTTAGTGTGGGCGAACTGACTCCTTGAGTGTGGGCGAACAAACTCTACATTTGGGCGAACTGACTTGTGGGCGAACTGACATGTGGGCGAAATGACCGTAAACCAAAAATAACACATGTGTGGTTCTGAGGGGGAACCCAGACACTCCCCAATGAAGTTAGGGTATGTAATCAATGCCCAGGTTAGGTTAGTTTACTTGCAGGGTGGTCTGGGGGTGCTGTGTCAGGAGAGAATTGAGAGAGTATTGGTTGAAAACTGCATATTTACCGCTGTTCAGCTATATCAAACATGCCTTTACCAATTCAGCATGACACATAAGAATATAAGAAAATAAGGAAGCTACATAAGGCCGTGAGACCTACACGAGGTAGTTCATGACCTGCCACAGACCATACGGTAGTGTTTTGTCCACAGCTATAAAATACATCAGTTCCTTCTACTCTTACATAATAAGCAATCTTTCTAATTTTACTTACCCAGCATATGATTTTCGCTTCCCCTGCTGATACCGACATCCATGCTGGCACATCAAAAGTTGGCGGAACTTCTTCTTTTCTCCCACAGGATACAGCTTCGCAGAGTTAAAACAAGTGTTTGTAGTCAAACAGTATAGTTCTAGCCATTTTTCAAAATGATCTCTTGCCTTGGCATTCGTGCGAAGTTTAACACTGTCACTATCATCTTGGCTAATGATGATGTTTTCAAATCCGCCCTCTTTGAAGTAAACACTATTTAGGAGGGATGAATCCATCCTATAAGGCGTTTTCTGCGGGAGAGCGACACACAGCAACTTGCAAGCAGCATTTGCGCCAAAATTCTGCAAATCGCGCCAAATCTCTTATTCTTCTCAGTGTTGTTTAGGGCGAGGATATGTGTTACACCTATCTACATATGAGCTATATACCATACTTTTGGCAAATACTACATTAACATAACAGAGATTCAAATATTATAACCCAGCGATCACTTGAGCTCCACCCCTTTATATGACGTCAACGTCTCTCTCTCTCCTCTCTCTCTCTCTCTTTCTCTCTCCAATACCTGAAGGCAGTGAAGGGGTGAAAGGAGGTATGAAGGGAAAAGTTTAAGGGGGTGAGGGGGGAGGTATTGAAGGGGTGAAGGGAGGTATTTGAAGGGTGATAAGGGAAGCTCTCTCTCTCTCTCTCTCTCCCCTTCTATCTCTATCACCCCTTCAGGTATTTGAGAGAGAGAGAGAGAGAGCTAGCTTCCCATGCCCACCCTTCAAATACATCCCTTCACCCCTTCAATACCTCCCCCATCACCCCCTTAAACTTTTTCCTTCATACCTCCCTTCACCCCTTCACTGCCTTCAGGTATTGGAGAGAGAGAGAGAGCACAGGGCCTCGCTTCACGGCGATTCACGTTAGCTCCACCCCTTTGTGTGACATCACAAGTTCTGAGGGCCTCGCTCACGGCGATTCACGTTAGCTCCACCCCTTTGTGTGACGTCACGAGTTCTGACAACCGTGATTGGCGGTTGATATCCCTGGACCACAAACTCTTCCAAATCAGGCGAATATGCCGCCGGGAAGTCTGCCTCTAGCGGGCTAGTGCGGAGATTACGTTCACATACGCAATTCGTCCGGGAAACAAATGCTGGTTTGTTGTTGATGGACACCTGCCGCTGCCAGCAGTGGGTGAGCAAGTCAAAGGTGATGACGTTCAGGGCGAGGAGTTGAGCGTGTAGCACTATAATTAACAGAGTGGGCGAGGAAGCGTGGACACTGCAGCAGCAAGTGTTCAATGGTTTCCGGGACGTTCTTGTACCACGGGCAGTGAGGGTCTCAGGCAGCAGGGTCAGGGGTCACGTCGCGCTAGGGACTAGGGGCTAGTGGCTGGCTTGTGTGTATTTGGCGCGCGAAAGATACATTTTTGCGCACTTTATTATGAAGTAGTATTGATAGTTTCATTTTTTCCTTGATATCATCTACTAAATCAAACCCCACGTCTAACCTAACATAATCTGATTTAAACTAACAACCGTTTCTGGCTGTATCTAAAACGGAAAATTTTCGGTATTATATGTATCGTCATTGGCATGGAAATTGGGGAAATTGGGACTCAAATTAAGGATGAAAAGATCTGCACGATGATGTAAGTTAAATTTGTTAGTTTTTAGTGCCCAATACTGAAATTATACCAATAATTGGAGTGAGTGGGGAAGAGGGTGGTGCTGGCTTCTGCGTTTGTTTGAATTTGGCGCGCGAAATTCTCGGCCACTCGGCAGATACAAGACCGATCCAGCGGTGTGGGATTTTTTTGAAAAACAAAGACCGAGATGACTCCCAGCCTCAGTCCCAGACCTCTTCTCAGCCGTTTGTTTGCCGACAATAGCCCAGTGTGAACCAGGCTTAACATTGGGGTTGCCAGATAGTTGGGCGGGTAGTTATGGCCAAATTAACTGATAAAAAAGTATTAAAATTTTTATATTAAATGTATTTAAATACTGTATTTAAATACATGACAACCAATGTATTTATAAATACATTTCTAAATACACATATGTATTTAAATACAATTGTATTTAAATACTGCCCAGCTCTGAGCTTGGCCAGGAAAGACCCTCACTCCATAAACACCGCATATTTATTAGTACGGCGAGGAACGCATTCTATTCTAGGCTATTAGTGTTACTTAATTGCTGTCACATAGTATTTCCTTAGGTAAACTAGCCTTTCCAAATGTATCACTAACTGAGTCACCCAAAACCCAATCAATGTTTATGCATGTATGTATTCTGTATGTTACATGCCATTGTTTGTTTAACTAAATTTGATAC
Organism: Chionoecetes opilio; assembly: GCA_016584305.1. NCBI lineage: Eukaryota > Metazoa > Arthropoda > Malacostraca > Decapoda > Majidae > Chionoecetes > Chionoecetes opilio. The sequence goes on along the minus strand of JACEEZ010025913.1, from coordinate 523,181 downwards.
TACCGTCACAATCAACTTTCACCTACGCAACATACTTTTCCCATAGTTCTAAAGAGTTTTGAACGATTCCGATGGCCGCTTATGTCACAAATCCATAGTTTTTTTAAGTATATATCAAACTTTCCTCTAACAAGCTTGGAGACTGTAGGGTTTTAGGGTAAGGAGACGAAATTTAAGATATTTTGCTAATATATATGCCTCCTACAGTCTCCCAACACTGCTACCAACCACGCATATTTATTGAGTCGACTGCACTGCCAACCAAACAACTGCTCGTGCCATTAGTCCTTTTCTCCCTCACACAAGTGCACGGCTGCCATTGGAACGATCCGTATTTATATATATTTTCCATATAATGTTAGTTGATTAGTTAGTTAGTCCATAAAATGTAACTTACCTTTATTTAACGCTCACGATGGTACTCGCCCTTGCCTTACCAATGTCTCTTAGTGTAACACTGGGGAATATAACTTTTTTGGTAACGTGTCGGGTTTAAGGATTATTAGTTTAGTTTACCGTAGTGTAGTGTAGTGTCTGGCCTACAAAAGTGGATGGGGCAGCGAGAAGGAAACAAAATATGGAGGATAAAACAAAATTTAGTTATTCACTTTCTGGACATTTACTCGAAAATCTACACATAATTGAAATCGTTCATAAAAAATTTGTATGAAAACTACGACACAACGTTTTTTCCCCACATTTTGCTCTTTTTCTGCATTTCAAAGCATCCCTCTCCACAGTAACTTTACCCAAACCATACTATTGGCTCTCACCAGAGCTGGGCAGTATTTAAATACATTTTTATTTAAATGCGTATTTAAATACATTTGTGTATTTAGAAATGTGTTTATAAATACATTGGGTGTCATATATTTAAATACGGTATTTAAATACTTTTATGAGTATAGAGTATATGTATATGTATAATACTTTATGAGTATTTAAATACATTGTATTTAAATACATATAATATAAAAATGTAAATACTTTTTTATCAGTTAATTTGGCCATAAACCCGCCCAACTATCTGGCAACCCTGATGTTACAGTGAACCAGTGTTTCCACTTGCAAGGAAATTTCCTGATTTCAATGAAATTTAGGCCTGAGAAGGAAATTTCTAAGGAAACCCAAAATCTAAGGAAATCCTTTTTTTTCGGACGTGTTAAAATTTGTGTGTATTTAAAATGTGTTTACAAATGTATTTAAATACAATTGATGTATTTAGTATTTAGTATTTAAATACATTCGTAAAATGTATTTAGTATTTAGTATTTAAATACATTTCTCCCATGTATTTAGTATTTAGTATTTAAATACATTCAATGTATTTAGTGCCCAGCTCTGGCTCTCACTGTTCAAATCAACCACCTTAAAAGTGTATCTTCACGTGCCTGGTAATATGGCTCTTTGTCATGAAATGCTTCTTACAAACATCACACTTGAACTTCCTCAAGCCAGTGTGTATCAAGGTGTGTCTCTCGTAATTAGAATTATGAACAAATCTTTTCCCACACTCTTGACATTCATATTTTCTAACACCACTGTGTGACAGCATGTGTGTGGTGAGAGAACACTTATAAGTGAATTTTTTCTCACACTGTAAACATTCATAATTTTTAACACCACTGTGTATCAGGGTGTGTGTAGTGAGGGAAGATTTTTGAGTAAATCTTTTCCCAAATTTTAGACATTCATGATTTCTAACACCAATGTGCGTTAGGGTGTGTGTGATGAAGTTATTCTTTTGAGTAAATCTTTTCCCACACTCTAGACCAGTGTTTCTTAACCTGGGGTGCTAGCACCCCCTGGGGGTGCTGAAATCAATTTTAGGGGGTGCTGGGAAATGCTGCATATATGGCGGTACAATGTTAATGAGTTCCTCGCAATGTATACAAAAGTATTTAAGGGATACTTTTTGACAAGAGTACTATTTTTAGTTGATAAACTTCAACCTCATTATACTGACTTAGAGTGAGAGTGTACTTTCACTCTAGTGCTGATGTCTGACGTAAGGCGATGAGACCGCGCCACTGCAGGCAGTAGTTGCGTAGTAGCAGTACAGCTCAAGCTCCCGCATCGTTGTGTTTTGCCTTAACTTCAAGTTCCAGTAATACTGGTAACACCATTGGAAGGCATAAGCTTCCTCATTCTCTCTAACTCACTCACATAATCTCTCTCTCTCTCTCTCTCTCTCTCTCTCTCTTCTCTCTTCTCTCTCTCCTCTCTCTCTCTCTCTCTCTCTCTCTCTCTCTCTCTCTCTCTCTCTCTCTCTCTCTCTCTCTCTCTCTCTCTCTCTCTCTCTCTCTCTCTCTTCAATGTGTTGCATCATTTGTTCTATAGATGAATGTATTGATGACGCTTGTTCAAACATGCACCAATCTAATAGGCCTGAAAAATGTTTGAGCCCTACCTAAACATTAAAACGTTCAGCAGTTTTTATTAAAAATATCATTGGCTGACTATGTATGAATTGTACACATTATCATCACCTCTACCCCCGAAGGTGGAATAATAATAAGTGTTCGTCTGTGTCTGTTTGTTTGTTTCTCTGTTAACAATCAGTCATAAAGCAGTTGATCCAATTTTATGAAGGTTTTTTTGGGGGGAACGTTACCTATGGTCAAAACCCTAAACAATTAAATTTTGAAGGTCAAATGTCTAATTTTTATTGGGGCTTTTCTGCTAACAGCTTCTTTGTTTTGTCCATAGGCTTGTGTAATTTTGCAATGCCAAAGACACGCAAATGGAGTGATGAATATGTCACGTATGGCTTCACTGCACTCCTGGATGATCGTGGAGGACCAGACCGGGCACACTGTATGACCTACCATTTCTTTATTTGCAACTCAAATTTGAAGCCTGCTAGACTCTGAGAACACCAGGTGAAGCATCCAGCTGCAGAACATGAACAGACTATCGAGGCCCTGCAAGCTAAGAGGGCTAGATATGACCAGAAAGGCACACTGCCCCGACTTGGATTCAAGCCAGTGCAGAAACCCCTTCTGCAAGCTTCCTATGAGGTGGCATACCAGAGCATTAGGGAGAAGCTAAGCATTCGGCTCCGGAAAACCTGGTTAAACCTGGCCATGCACCATTCGGATGGTAGAACTGGTTATGGGAACAGAGGAAGCCAAGAAGATGAAAGAAGTGCCTCTGTCCAATGATGTAATTGCATGGAGAGTTGAAGATTTGAGCTGCGACATACCAGATTGGATCAGATTGTTCAGGAGATTAAGGACAGTCTCATCCGAATCAGTCTGCAGTTGGATGAATCAAGTGATGTTTCCAACATGAGTCAACTGATTTTGTATACCCGGTACATCAAGGATGGTGAAATTAAGATTAATTCCTCTTCTACGAGGCATTGCAAACGACGATGAAGGCAGCGGATGTATTCCGACCTCTTGGACGAGTTCTTTGAGAAACATCAGATCAAGTAGAAGTATAGAGTCGGTCTGCACAGATGGTGCCCCAGCCAAGATAGGGAATAGGTCTGGCTTTACTGATTTGGTAAAGGGAGGGTACCAGTTATCATCATGAAGCACTGTGTTCTCCATCGCCATGCTTTGGCTGCAAAGACGTTGCCGCCTTACCTCAAAGAACTTATGTCTGTCTGTGTTCAAGTTGTGAATTTCATCCGAGGTCGTCCTTTAAACCAGAGTGTTCAATTTACTTTGTGAGGAGATGGGAAGTGAACATCAAGTCCTTCTCTTCCACACATAAGTGCGGTGGCTCTCACGTGGGAAAATCGTGACCCGTATTGCAGAGATCAAGGATGAGATTGCAATATTCCTCCGAGAGTATTACAGTAAGTTCGCTGAAAATTTCTAGGAAGAAATGTTCATCCTCTCTCTCTCCTATCTGGCAGATATTTTTAGCCATTTGAATGAACTTAACTTGTCCATGAAAGGCATGTTTGTTAACAATTGTATTTGTGCAGAGAAGGTAGAAGCCTTCAAGAAGAAGCTCTCACTCTGGAATCGTCGAATCCAGGGAGGGAATGTGGGAAGCTTTCCTATCCTGAACGAGATATTGGGAAACAAGACAGTCAGTCCCATACTTGTAGAAAGTATTGTTGCTCACCTCTCGCACCTTGAGACCACCATGACAAAGTACTTTCCCAAGGATCATACATTTCCAGAATGGATTCAGCAGCCCTTCCTGGCAGACATGAGGGATGCTGACAACCTGAAGGAGGAGCTTATTGATCTGCAGGTGAAACAGGGTTGTCAGATAAAATTCCGTACATTACCATTGTCTGGCTTCTGGTGTGATCAGTTGGTAGCGTATCCTGGACTGGCGAGGTCAGCAAGCGCTGGAGATGATAATGCAATTTCCAACTACTTATCTGTGTGAAAAAGCATTCTCCACCATGCTCCAGATCAAAACAATTGCCAGGAACCGCCTTCAAGGTGGGCTGCTCCACGACATGAGGGTGGCTCAGACCAACACGAAGCCTCGATTTCAGAAACTGGTCGCACATAAGCAACAACAAAAAACACATTGATGAGTGTATGTTCAATTACCAGAGTTAGGGGGTGCTGGACTTCCTATACCTGACTACAGGGGGTGCTGAGGTCGGAAAAGGTTAAGAATCGCTGCTCTAGACATTCATAATCTTTAACACCACTGTGTGTCAGGGTGTGTCTAGTGAGGTTGGCCTTTATTGTAAATCTTTTCCCACAATCTAGACATTCAACACTTTTAGCACCATTGTGTTTTAACATGTGCATCATAAGCTTACTCTTGTCTCTAAAAATTTCATCACAATGATGGCACTCAAGTTTGTTCCCTTCCTCGTGCATGGAAGTGCCTGCCTCCAGGTGATTCTTGTCATCACGCCTGTGCCTCCCCACACCTGAGGCACTCTGCTCCTGCTGCTCCTGGCCGCTCATGCTGCTGCCCGGCCCCACAGCCTCCATTGCAGCAATAATCCCAGCAGGACACAAGATCGTTGGTCCAGCACCAACCCTCGGGAAGCCGGCAGCGAGCTGGGTTAGTACTTAGCAGAGCTTCCGGCTTGGCCTCTGACCTGAGCACCTGTAACAGTTGTGACAGTCAGACACAAAGAGCCATGTGCTGCCTTAACATTCTACCCCTATAGCTTACGGGGCCGACACCCTGCTCACTGCTCACTCACGCCACACTTGGCAAGGCTTCCTCTCCCTCTTCCTCTCTGGCCAACTTGTTATTTTCCATATATATATATACAACACTGCCTATATGAGTGAGACCAATTCCTACAGCTCAGCAGGGAATGAGAAACACTGCTTTTCACCTCCACTAATTGCCACGGCCTGGTCTCTAAATTTTAGCACTCTCTACACCACTCCAAAGGGGGGCGCGCCACATTTCCTACACCATGTATACTACACAGCACATCTCCTACAAATTTAGCAGATTTTAGAGTAGTGACATATTTCCTACAGAGATACAGCATATCTCCTACACACAGTAGGTGTAGGAGATATGCCTGAAACTTGTTTTTGTGTAGGAAATATGACCGCCTATGTGTAGAAGCTGTGACAGTATGTAAATATGTGCATCTGTAATGTAAATATGTGCATCTGTAATGTAAATATGTGCATCTGTAATGTAAATATGTGCATCTGTGTTAAATGCAACGCAGGTAGTACAGTTTGTTGTTCCTGGCCAAATTTCGGAGGTACCGGAATCCAGAGTTGTCTTTGTAAACCACTGCGTTGAAGCGGATGTTCCCCTCAATACTAGCCATGGAATGAGTAGCCATGCTTGGTCCAGGAACAGTGGAGTACAAGGCTCCGAAAGGCCGTCTGTCCCGACGAATGGAGAAAAACCTAAACTCGACTCATGTCTGAATGTGAACGATACTTGTCTCTCTGTTTTGGTTTCTCCATAATACTGCGCAGAAAGGACATATAACAAGCTAAGTACTTGTTGACTGGTCAAGGTCGTCAGGAGTGTAGTGAGCCAGAAGCGCCGAGTGCAGAGGCGCCCCGCCCCACTAAGGGGGTTTAGGAGATACGCTGTATCCTTGTAGGAAATATGTCACTATTCTCAAAACTGCTAAATTTGTAGGAGGGTTTTGTGTAGGAAATGTGCTGGATACTGGTTTTGGTGTAGAAAATATGACAGCCTATGTGTAGGATATGTGGCAGTACTCCAACTATTGTAGGTTTGTAGGAGATGTGACTACGCCCCCTCCAAAGTGAAATAGTTTTGTTATCTTGGTGATATGTTAGATAGCGAGGTTGGAGGTGAGTGAGCAGGAACACGAGTAGTACCAACTACTGTATATGTATGAAGAGGAGAGATATCGAGACTGCTGATAAACAAGAGTATGTCACTGAAAAACAGAGGTAGAGTATTTGAAGCATGTATAAAATCAGCAGGAGCGTAGCTAGACATTTCCGGGCCGGGGGGTTTACTTCCTGGAGGGAAGTTTCCTCTAAAGTTTGCAGGTGTTTGGCCATTTTGATGTTGTCTTGGATGTGGTGTCTTGACCATTTGTTGCCATTAGCTACTGTGGTGACATTAACAATTCACAAACTGTTGTAAACATGCATAATTCTAAAAAAAAAAAATTTTGGGGGGGAGGCGAGCGAAGCGAGCTCAACCAGCTGGGAGGTTTTGGGGAAATGTTTTGGAAAATTAACATATTTTGGTGCATTTTGACACTTTCTGAGACTTCTTTCAATGCCCATAAATCCTTTTTAATCAGAATTATTTTCAGCACTGATTGAGTGCTGAATTATTTTCAGCACTGCAGATCATATCACTGATTGAGTGATGCATTTGGGGGCCCCCCTCTATTTGGGGCCCGGGGGGCGATTTCAAACAGCGCCCCCCCCCCCCCCCGCCCCCCCTTAGCTACGCCACTGAAAATCAGTATTGTTGTATGGTTGAAAATCTGAACGAAATCATGGTTATAAATTGCTTTTACAATCGTTCAGCAGTCTGAGCTATATATATTTTATAGTACAATGTTTTGTATACAGGTCTGTTGCCAGAATTTCATTCGGGGAGAATCGTTAGCTAATTCAAAAAGTTAATCATATGTTCCTTTCCATTTTTTTCATTTTTTTTTAGCTATATGTACTTAATTTCAGTTTATGGCTTGCTGATCGTTCAGTATTATATAAGGCTAGTGTTTTGAAATATCAATAGATTTCAGGGGGAATCCACACCTGTCCCTCCTCCTGGAGATTGTGGTTCATGACTGTACATAACATAGTTAATAGGACGGATCCGAACACATGAGCGACAGGTAGTTGGCCTCCTGTACATTTTGTACTGTACAAGCATCTAACTCGGGGTATTGCGCATCTCTGTATATCGGGTCGTGAATTAGAACATAAGAACATAAGAAAATAAGGAAGCTACAAGAGGCCGTGAGACCTAAACGTGGTAGTTTCTGTTACTTAACACTACCTACATCCACCTTTCATCCCCATCCATGAATTTCTCTAGCCTCCCTTTAAAGCTCCCCAATGACTCCGCACTAACTACCTGTCTACTGAGTCCATTCCAATCATTCACCACCCTATTTGTGAACCAGTTTTTCCCTATTTCTTTTTTAAATATACGTTTTTTCCAACTTGAATCCGTTACTTCTTGTTCTACCCTGGTTACTAGCCGTAAGAACTTTTCCTACCTCTCCCTTTATCCACTTAAAAACATCTATCAGATCGCCCCTTACTCTGCGTCTCTCGATTGAGCTGCATTCGTTTCTTCACCGTCTCCCAGGTGAGGTGTTATCGTTATCTTAACCAGTGTTAGTCTCCCCCCCCCCCCCCCCCCCCGTTTAACAAAGAATTCGTTTCTTCACCGTCTCCCAGGTACGCGGATAGATTTGTCAAGCGGAACACGTGTTTTCCAAATGGTCGCGACTCGCAAACAGTTTTCATTACTCTCACATTTTCCCTTCCCTATGTTCTCCATGTATATCTTAGGTGTTTATCTTGTATGTATGTAGATGGTAGGTCTAGGAATATAGTCCAGTTAGGCAGGTTATGCTCTTTAGAAGCTTTCCTCCACTAAATTAAACCATAAATGTACTTAAGTTTTCAACCAGGAATAATTTCTTGTTAAATAAACCAAATGAGTTAAAGTAGGAATTCTTTTTTTTCTTGCAAAACCCCAGGTGACTATTCTCTGTTGTGGAAATACTCCCCCACGTTCCCGAGAGAGTTTCAGACTTACTCGGTATACTAATAGTATCCCCACGACTACCGTAATCCTTATATATTAAATCGTGTTCAAGGGGTAGACCATAGGAATACCCGCTTGGACTGGTGGCAGCAATTCCCTACTAAATTAAATTCATTCCAATTCAGTTGTAACGAGAAGAATTTATCCGTCAGTGGAGATTAACAATTAATAATCCA